>JBBPFQ010000002.1:6705048-6720168 GCA_037974815.1 Kaempferia elegans
CAAATGCGGTATTTTAAAGGGGTTTTTATAAACCCTAATTAATTTATCCTAATAAAATATAAAAATATATTTAAAATTTAAAAAAAAAATAATTTTTATTAAAATAATATTCAGAATTTATTTTTAATGTTTAAATTTTATTTAAAAATTCTAAAAATTTATAATTTTTTTTAAATTCTAAAAAAATTTTAAAAATTCTAAAAAAATCTAAAAATTTTATAAAAAAATTATAATAAATCAAATTTATATTCTGATTTTTTTAAAATTTTTTTTATATTTTTTAATGTTTAATATTTAATTGATATTCTAATATTTATTTTCTATTTTAATTATATATTAATTAAATTAATAATTAATTTATATAATTATTATATATAAATAGTATCTTTTTATTAATTTATATAATTTTGATTATTTAATCCGGGCATTGGATACTATTATTATGCTATAAAGGTTACCTAAGTAAAATATTACCAGCACCAATACTTCCACCTAATTCACGCCATTCCTTTTAGTATTAATAAGGAAACATATTGTGATGTATCAATTTTAATTTGAATTATTGATAGATCAATTTTCTTTAATAAAAATTATATTTAATTATTTTTTATAATTATTTAATAATAAAAAATTTATATAAAATCAATATACAATTTTTTTTTTTAAATTATACCCAATAAATATATTTATCTAATAATTACTATATATAAATAAAAAAAATACCGAAACCATATCGGCACGACACGATACGATACCGAAACTGTATCGTTCTGGTTTGGGACCGAAACCTCGGCATGGGTCGAAATTTTAAAACTTGGTGTAGTCAATTAGAAATTAGAATGAATATCCTGTAATGATAGTTAAATTAGAAAACATTCTAGTAAAGATAGTGAAATTCTTTTTAATGACATGCCTTCATTTTTCTTGTGTGAAATCATTTGACAGCAAGCAAATCTTGTTAATCAAATTTCTGTATATCCCTGTGAAGATCACCACATCTTGCATTCTTGATGATTCTTTTTAATGATATGCCTTCATTTTCTTGTGTGAAATCATGGCAGCAGCAAATCTCTGTTAATCAAATTCTTGTATGCCCCTGCAAAGATCACTACGTCTTACATGGTTGATTCTGAACTTAATTGGTAAGTAGTAATAAGAATTTAGATGTGATAGCTCAAATAAACAAGTATTCTCAATCAGGTATTGTAATAAATTTGACAAGTAGAAGAAATAATTGAAACTAAAGTAACTGAGACTTTGAACTTTATCACGGTTGAAGGTAGAAGACAACTCTTACTGCATTAGACCTTTTCAATGAACCCGAGCTTGGACTCCTTCAATAAAGTCAGTCAAAATTCTTTAAAATTTACTACACTTGAATTTGATCCAATAACAGCTCTAGATCCCCTTAACCTTCCATTAGGATATCACCATGAGTACCTGGTTCATATTTTGGTCAGGATGAACTTACCAGGTACTGTTAATAGAGCATGATATTGTTTGTTTGTTTGATAATGCATTTATTGGTGCAGGGGGGACTTATGCAAACTCATGATGAAGAAACAAGAAAATTTTTCAAGCATTCATCTGTGGTTTGTGTGTTGTCGCCACGCTATGCAAGTGGAAAGCTTAGTTTGGTCAAGCAACAGGCAAGTCATACGTAACAAGATGACCTTACACTATGGTAGTGCCTTTGACTCAGAAAACAAAGTTCTATATCCCCACTCAAATTTTCTTCTCATCCAGCAAAAGAAAGCTTAAAAATTAGGATCATATGAAAAAAAATCAAGATGTTCCAACTAAAGACTGAGATTTACAAAATTGATGCAACTCTAAGTCCATACTACTTGTTCATCTGTAATGACAGCAGTTAGTTTCTTTGTTCATATCACAAATTCACACCTCTAAACCATCTTTGTGGCTAAGGATTTAATGAAACTTCCTATTAATAGTCTCAACTGCATGGAAGTTTAGAGCACAAGAATCTCCTACAATAGAATCCACAAGATTCTTTATTTTGAATTTAATGCCCGAATAGATCTTATAGCCTCTCAGTTCAATGACATTTTTGTCCATTTTTCCTTTACCACTCCCCTTATTTGCTAGTCAATAATATTTTCCCTTTCACATTCCATCTACTTACAACTAATTGAGATCAACGAAATACCTGAAAAAAATGTTTTTTGCAACCGGTAAATACATGAAAATAACCTGTCATTCTTATAAAAGCATAAATTTTCAACGTTGATGTATATGTTTTTTTTGCCAAAAACTTTCTGTATTCATATGAAATGGCAATTTGTGACTTGGGTGACCAAGGTATGAGTCTGGGTAATAGCCTCTCCATTCCTTATGAAAAGGTTGTGCAATCGATTGTAAGCTATTTAACTCAAATGTCTCTTCATATCAATGCTTGATGTTATTAACATGAGTAAGACAAACCTTGACAACTTGCTTATCCACAGGTGTTGCTTCAGGAAAAGAAAATAAGAAAGCATTTAAACTTGTATTGGCTATTGAAATTTGTTACATATAGATGTAGGTAGGAACTGTTAGTGGCCATTGTTCATGAGTCTTATATATCATTATAGTGCATTTTCCCTCTATATTAATTGAAATCTGACACATATTCTTGCATATTTTCATATTTGATGTAGATTGTGGGTACCCTCTTCACACACCACCAAAAATGCGTGCTTGTTGACACTGAGGCTTCTCTGAGTACTAGAAAAATTACAGCTTTTATTGGAGGTCTTGATCTCTGTGATGGACGCTATGATACTCCATCCCATAGACTTTTTCAGGACCTTGAGTCAGTGTTTCTTGATGATTGTCACAATCCCTCAATCAATGTAAGTTTCCTTTACAGATTTGATTTGTAATTCATTAATCAACAGTTTCTCCATTCCTTGGATAGGCCAAGAAGACAATTGACAATTTTAGTCTAAAATGCTAGGGATGAAGATTTTTTCTGTTCTTGTTTTTCCTCTTAGAATTATTAGAACTATTTTTAGTAATTATTTTTATAATATATTGACAAGATTTAGTGGACATTGACTATTGAATTATATAATAGTCTGTCTCTTAAACAAGAATGATAATACAATATTTTATCCTTTTTAGCTTTGTATTAGAGCCATTTTGTCATGGGCTAGAGTGCCCTTAATTTCCTTAGTAGGAGGTCACAAATTTAATATGGTAACGTGATTGTCATGCTCCGCCCAAGGTCGATTCACCAAAAGATGGACTTCCTTGGATGCTTATGATCTAGAGCCATCTTAAAGCAAGAAATCTATACTTTGATCAAGTATCAACAATTGTCCAATAATATTTGCATTTAATAGATTACCTGAAACATGAGGCAACATAGGGAAAGTAGCATAAATTGCAAAGTAAAAAAAAGGACAACATGAACATAAGTATAAAATAAGGCTCACCGACAATAAGGTTCACAATAATGCATCAACGTAGTCCCCGGGCTATGGTGCAACAGTTAGATTCTCTAAGCGGTTAACCAGACATCTAAGGTTCGAATGCCAATTGCAGCGCATAGCAAAGATTTTTCTCTAGTGGGACAACAAACCTAAGAATGTTAGCTGTTTAGAAGGGCCTCCGTGAGCTCTTCCTGATTTACTTCGGTGGCCGGTGGGAAACTCCCGTGATTACCCAGATACCTGGATTACAAAAAAAAATAAAAATAATTCATCAAGGTAAATGCTGAAATGAAAATATGTAAATCTGGAAATGTCATCATGAACATCATATAACATCCATCATGAATATCATATGATAATTCCTAAGCAAACATGCAATGTATTACTTGAAATCAGAGGCAACATAGGCAAAGTGAGCACAAATATGTAAATTAGACATCAAGGGCAACATGATCATAGTATTAAATATGGCTCAACAACAACAAGGTTCACAATAGTGTATCAAAATGCCTTAGGGCTAGGGTGCAGCAGTTAGTCCTTCTAAACGGTTAAGCAGACATCTAAGGTTAGAATCCCAGCTGCGGTGTATTGTAGTGATTTTCTTTCCGTGGGACGACAAACCTAAGAAAGATGACCGCTTGGATGAGCCTTTTCGAGCGCTTCCCGATTTCTCCTGATGGTTAGTGGGGAACTTTTGTAGAACTGAGCTGGTCACGTCCAGGATTAGTCGATTCGAAAAGTTAGATATCTGGTTTACCAAAATAAAAAAACAATAGTGCATCAATGCAACTAATAACATGCAAGTATGTAAAACTGCAAAGGTCATCCATCATCCAACATGAATATATGACAACTGCAACAATTGCTAATTGAACACATAATGCAAAAAATAAATAATGCAATGACTTAAAGAGCTCCACATCTGCTAACTACAATCCACCAATAGCATGTTTGGACTCGTGACTTACCCAATGTGCGTAAGCCCTTACACTACTGAAGGAGGCCCTTTGGTGTTGCATCCAACACATCACACTCGTCGGTAGTCCAAACACAATCAAGGTGAGAAGGAATTGGTATAAACTACTATATGATTCAAGATCATCCTAATGGGTTGAAGGCCGTATCCATAAAAAATCCCTTCCAGATTACCTATTTACTTTTATCAACAATGTGCAGATCCAAGGTAAAGGTCCACGGCAGCCATGGCATGATCTACATTGCAAAATTGAAGGGCCTGCTGCTTACGATGTACTTACCAATTTTGAGCAGCGTTGGCACAGAGCAACAAGATTGCATACCTTGGCAAAAAAATTTGCAAAGGGTGGCGACTGGCAGGATGATTCTTTACTAAAGATAGATCGTATCTCTTGGATACTCAGTCCACAAGATCCTGAACCATATGGTGATCCAAATTTGCAGGTTTCAAGTGAACGAGATCCAGAGAATTGGCATATTCAGGTTGGTTTCTTAGTAAGCAGTTTCACTTCTTATTTATGTTATGGTTAACTTTATTTATTCTTATCAGGTTTTCCGGTCTATTGACTCTGGATCCGTGAAAGGATTTCCTCAATCAGTTCATGATGCACAAATGGTGGTATGTTTAAGATGACACATTTATCATCTATTTGGCTGTTATTATTCATACATTTTCTGTGAGGAAAACATTTTAGCATGAACATCTCCTGGTATTAGTTAGTCAAGTCTTGTATTTGGCTTGGCCTATTCTGTTGACTTGTTACTAAAATGACAGAATCTTGTATGCGGAAAGAATCTGATGATTGATAAGAGCATCCACACAGCATATGTGAGAGCCATCAGATCTGCACAACACTTCATATACATTGAAAATCAATATTTTCTTGGTTCATCTTATGGTTGGCCATCTTATGAAAATTCAGGTTTCAGACCTTTCTCCTTCTGCCTAACTTATTTTTGTACCTTGTTTTAGTTTATTTAACATACTAGGGTAGAATGTCTGAAAACCTTTTCATAATGAACTCTTGGAAATTTTGACTAATTTACTGGAAACTGTCATCCCCTAACATCCACAGCCTTTTCATTAATGAGATATTCAAGAAAACCCATATATCTTAGATTGTGCCACCCATTGTATTATATCACCGACTGCATCTCATTGCTGATTTGACTTAGCCATTGATGCTCCATGCCAACCGAATCTCTACTCTACTCAACTCCAAGACTACTTTCTGCTCGGATCCTCAATGCACCACAGCTTGTGCCATTGTTCCCCAGCAATGCTTCCGGCACAATTCTCACCATGTTGCCATCTGCACCATTGCTTTCCACGCCATCTTGATCCCAGTACTACCACCTCTCACGTCTACTGTGTTTGACAGGTCACAATTGCAGCTGTGAGACCGTCCTCATGTCTCATCCTAACGGGATCCAAAATCTGAATTAAATTCACTTAGACAAAAAGAGTTAGGTGTGCAGTGACTGTAGCAACTCTAGCAACCAAAAAAAGCAACAACAGAAAGAAAAAAAATTGGAAAAAGGAAAAATATTTGGCAGAAAGAGAAAAAAAAAATTGTGCTGTTGGATCCTACTTAGTCCAAGTCTAGGAATTGGTCCACCTACAACTACAAGAGAGAAGCTCCTTTATCGGTTGATAAAGATTTGAACATCATTGCAAAATCCATCATCAAAATAGGCTTGCTTCATTTTGATAAAATCATAACCTCTTTTTTGAAAATTACTTTTCTTTAGTTTGTCGATAAATTTAAATTGCTTGTATTTAATTAATTTTCTCACTAGTTTTTGCACATCATCATCTATTATTCATTAGAAAATACAAAACTATCATCACTTAGTTTCTATTTAGTTTTAAAAAAGTCAACCTAAGCACGACTACTTTACTTGCATGTTCGTTTTATCATTATCATCCAATCTATTCTTGTATTTCTGGTTTAATTTGTCGCATTGTTTTATTTTATAATTATTGTTACAAGTTTTTCATGGTGAGAGACCACAATTACTAACACATACATGAGATTGGAATTACCAACAAATACATGAGAATGGAAGGTATAAACCCAACTACTCTCATATGTAAAGATCTTAGATTCATGAAAACTGGAATGGCTCATCTAAATTATATTATGTTTAGAAGTGGTTCAAGTCATTTTCCTAAAAATAATGATCGATATAGGCCTAAACATGACAATATTACTTTTGATAAACAATTAAACCCTATCCTAATTTTAGATTCGGTAGACAACATTAAAGACTATTTTTGACCTCAATTGGATGGATATGATTTGTCAACATCAACACAAACAATAAATAATGCTAATAGAGTTATCTGGCATGGGAGCCTAGCTCCTACTCCACAGCCTACTAAAATTCGGTAGGTGAATCATTCTCGGAATCCACCATAAAAAACTTATCCTTTGCCAGAGGTGGAGTAATCTAGTTTATATTGTTTCTTCTCTAGCCCTTGGACGTATTTTTACTTGAGCAGTATTGTTGGGAAAAAAAATACTAAATAATTCGTGCACACTTGTTGTTTGAGCAAAACAGCGCCCAAAGCTTATATAGAACAACCTCCAACGGCTAACCAACAATTAATTTTTGAATGCCTCTAGTTGACTGGAAATATGGTCCAGTCAATTGGACTAACATAAATAGTCGTTGTGAAACAACACTCAAAAGTTTAGTCAATTGGAGCCAGTCCAATCGATTAGAACTCAGTCTAGTCAACTGGACTGGATTAGTCAACTGGAGCTCAGTCTTGTCCACTAGAACCCAAGTCAAATCAATTAAAACTCAAATATAAAAATTTTATTTTCGAACATAGTGTTTTCAATCGACACCCAAATCGACCTAACATTCTAGTCAAGAGAAGAGTCAAGTGATGCTCTTCTCCACTTGATTGGATACGCTTTGAGATCCCAACTTCACTCAACTTTCATCCTCGCGAGCCTTCGCAAAGCTTGGGATTGAGCTTGTCTGCCGAATATAAGCTAGAACTCGAAACATGGAACATATTGTTAGTCAAATGCTCTCTACAATTCAATTAGGCAATCCCTACCTAGTTTAGCCACATCATCCAAATAATGCCAAATGAGTAAACCTCAGATTACAATTTATATATTATCTTTCACATCTCTCAACTTCCAGTATTTATGCTCCCCATCATCGTCAATGATGTTGTGCAAAGACTCTTGTCTCTAAGTTTTCACTTTACTTGTTGACTAAAGACTCCTCACCTCTAGTTCTTCGCTTCTTTTGCTCAAAGACTTGCCTTCAGGTCTTCAACCTCTTGCCCCAAAATGCTCGGCTTTACACCAATTACTTTCAAGTCATTGTTCCAGACCACAGAAAAATATGTGGAAGTTCCAGATAATTAGCTTTGCCCTGGTAAGCAGAGAGAGTGATTGCCCCTAATTTTTGGCTTATGTTGTGTGCTCCTATGAATTAACCCTGAGTTGGTTAACCTTGACATTGTTTGATTAATCTCATTGACTTGAATGGAGTTTATATTTTTGATCTTTCTGTGCTTGCCCATTTAAATTCAGTTCATGCATGACTTTAGCTGTTATGAAATAGACTATTTTACAATTTAACCGAAATTAGCTTTTTCTTATATCAATAGGTGCTGACAATTTGATTCCAATGGAGCTAGCACTGAAGATTGCTAGCAAAATTAGAGCTAGAGAACAGTTTGCTGTGTATATAGTCATACCAATGTGGCCTGAAGGGGTTCCTACATCTAATTCTGTTCAAGAGATCTTATTTTGGCAGGTGAAAGTTTTGCTTGTACAGACACATGTAACATGCAGATTGCATGGCGTGTTAGTTATCCATCTTTAATATCAAGATATTTTATAACTCAGTAATGGAAGAATCTGAATTTTTAGTTGCGATTCTTTCAGATATATACGCATTTCCCTCTTGTTTATTTGTTAACTGTAATATCCATATAACTGTTAACTCTATATTACAGGCCCAAACAATGAAGATGATGTACAGGATCATTGCTCATGAGCTTAAATTAGCAGACTCTTTTGAAGCACATCCACAAGATTATCTTAATTTTTACTGTCTTGGAAATCGAGAACCATCAAGTTATATGATCCCTCCAACTATGCAATCGTCAAATGAAGTATTTCCTCAACTACTACCAACATTCGGCTTCAATTGCCTAAATATTTTGCTGTTAGATAATCTCATGATAGAGTAGTTAATTTTCAGTTAACTTTAGTTTGGTATCTACATTGTGTTTTAATGAATGCATTGATACTCCCTTTGCTTATACTACAGATATTCCATTCATGTGCAATATATTGCTGGTTTATAAACATGAAAATTTAAGAATTCTTATTATATAAGACTCAAATAAGTTTTTTCCCCCACAAATCCACTATGTAAAATACTAATATTATGAAGTATGGAAGCATATGCAAAGAAAATACACAGAATAGTTTATATTGACAATGGTAAGTGTAGTATAGACATTGAAGATGTTGGAATCTTTAAACGGAAACCTTCTTATGCCACAAATACCATGGTCTACCACTTATAAATGAATGTGTAAGAGGATACTTCTTGATATTAGTTTTTTTACTGCTCATGTTATGGTGTTATGGGTGTTCAAGACCAATTTGTGTGTGTGTGTGTGACGACTTTAAGAATTCTATGACAGCTCAAAATGATCAAGGTTTATATGGTGTTATGGGTGTTCAAGACCAATTAGTGTGACGACTTTAAGAATTCTATGACAGCTCAAAATGATCAAGGTTTATCTTGAGGTTGTGGGTTATTTTGGCGCAGATTAGGTAAGTTCTTCCATAGATAGATAAACTACATCTAGCTATTGTACCCTCTTGGAGGTATCTGGTCTCTTGCAAGAGTAAGAAACAAACCGTCACAGCTAGATCGATTGTAGTAACAGAGCATGACCCTAGTTACATATGAGCTCATCTGCATCAAATAGCAAGCTAGGATATGTGCCTCCATAGTCGATGAGGATGTTTTGTGACAACCAAGTTGTCATACACAACTTTAAACCTATTTCATGAGATAACAAAATAGAGGCGGATTGTTGCTTTGTCAAGAGAAAGTGCAATAAAATGTAATAATCACTTAATCTGTTAGCTCTAATGATCAGTTGGTGAACTTATTAACTAAATCTGTAAAAGGACCTAGAGTTGATATTTGTAGCAAGTTAGGTTTCTATAAAATATCCGATCAAGCTTAGAGGGGGACTATCATGGTATTATGGGTGTTACAGACCAATTTGTGAATAGATAAAACTGTAAGGTCTACATATAACATTCCGTATCGATCAACAATATATATATATAGTTAAGAGGCTACCTTGGAATTGTATAGAATAATTCCTGTACAACACTACACAACTGAAGAAACAAGCAAATAATGCATATTGTGCTAATATCTCGCCGTTGTGGATTCTTGTGATATTGGACTGTAAATTAATTTTTGTCTGTCAAGCTACTTATTATGCATCATTATTTTTTTACTATGCTGTTTTAATTCACTTAGCTGCTTCCCGTGCAAAATTATCCCAGTTCCCTCTATCAATCTTTATGTGTAGCACCACATTATTATATACTTTCAAAGTAAAGATTCAGAAAGAATCTAGGGTAAGTATACATTCTAAAAAACATTTCATTATCATCATCATCAATTAGTATAAAGCCCAACTATTTGTGGTCAGAAGGATTGACCCTCCACTGAACTTCATGAAAGACTAAGTAGTAATATTCAAATAAATTAAATTTTGCTTTCCCTATACCCTTAACACCTTCTATTTTAATGAATTGAATCATAAAATTTATTAGTCACCTTTAAACATCTTAATACTTTTTGAAGCTATTTTCTCTTATTTTATTGCCTATCAGAGCTACACCTAATTATTATTAGATATCTTGCCTAATAACCCACCACATCCTTTTAGTATTCTCATCTATTACATTAATTTTTCATATGTTGTTTCGAAATTTCCCAATACTCTTATTTATATAATATGGTGAGTTTTATAAAAAAAAAATTCATACGGTGAGTTTTATAAACTTTTTGTTTTAACCTAACGGCCATATGATTTATACAAAAAGTGAAGAAGTTCCTCCCTCTCTTCCAATTATTCATTCTATCCTATATTTATTAATGATATCTCATCAACATGTCCTTGTTAAATAATAGATTTTATTTAAAACTTATGACAATGTCCATCCATCTTAATTATTTCTTTTATTGCTGAATTATATTTCATATCTCTCTTGCTTTAGTTCTACGTAACATTTTACTTATTTGTTATAGGAACAAAATGGAGTTAAACTTGGCGTGACATATTTAAATAGAGATGATAAGTCAGTTAGATATGGAAAAATGAGTTTGTAGTTAGACTTTCTCACACGATCCAAGAAAGAGAAGTTTATCTTGTTCTTGGACTTTAAATACAGTTCTTTTTGTCTGTCTTTGGTGCATGGATTTCTTGCTCATTTGTGGATTCACTTCTTGTCTTATGGTACACTCCTGATAGTATGTGTATCTCAATTCAGATTGGGAGCTGTGGTTGCTTCAGCACTAAAATAATACATTATTCTCATTATTCATCCAATTCTTTGGTCCCTTTTTTTGCTTCCAGAAAATTTCCGAAGTTCATTTTTGCACTTACTGTTGTGAACATTTACAACCTAAAATTCATCTTTTGTCATGATGCTATTTAGGTCTTGTCGACGAAATATAGACGTTTCATGATTTATGTCCATTCAAAAGGGATGGTAGTGGATGACGAGTATGTGATTTTGGGATCTGCCAACATTAATCAAAGATCATTGGACGGTTCAAGAGACACTGAAATTGCTATGGGGGCATATCAGCCCCAACACACCTGGGCAAGGAAAAAACTTCCACAAGGCCAGGTAAGGTTGCTTACTATTTCTTACTTGTTTTTTGCCTTGCTCTGAAGTTCAGTTTAGGAGTTATGATGGTTTTGAAATGATTTTAAAAAATGACGTGTATAAATATTTGAAAATATCTACAGGCTACATAAATTATGAGAAAAGGAAAATAGTATGTAAGCATGATTGGTTGATATATTTGTCTTTAGGAAATTTGTGATGGTTCTTTTCATAGGTTTATGACAGAAATTTATAACATACCCATCAATATATGTGCATATATACAAAAAGATTATGTAATGATTTCCTCTTGAACTCATAGATATTTTGAGTCTGAGTTCTAACAGTTGTAGTGCAGTAGTTTTGGCCTCATAATTCTCCTAGTGGCTATTTTTTTCATTGTTCTCATGGAAACAATTCAATTAGATAATAGATGCATGATTATGGTAGTATGGTTATGGCATTCAGAATATTTTTGATAACTGGAAAATTATTTGGTGTGTAAAGCTCTTAATTCCTGAACTGCTATCTAAAAGGTTGCGATTGGCATTACAAATACGTCCATGCACTATTGATATGTATGTTTAGCCCAGACCAAGAATTATGCCAACTTCTCATGCGTGCTATGTTCCCTTAACATTCTACACGCAGAAAAATCTTTGCCTAAAATAGTGCAACTCTCATTTGATAATTTTCCTTTTTATGCACATTGAAGGTCTAAATGCCAGTAGACCTTAACAAGGTAAAAGAAATACATTAATTTCTTTCTTCAAATTATCTGGGATTGAGATTAATAGTGTAAGAAAGATGAACTGCTCTGGATAATTTATTATAATGTGATTATCACTCACCAAATTAAATGTGACATTGATGATGACTGAAAGAATTAAATCTATCTTAATATAAATATATTTTAATATTCAGTTGTTTGAGCACAAACTTAGATGCTATCTGTTAAAATTTTCCCATGCTTGGCTATTAGCAGGATGTACCATAATAGGCACATGAATCTCTAGTTCTCTTGGTATGCCTAGTCGTGTGCTTAGCAATTTGTTTTGACATAATTAAGCGTTGTAGCTTTGGTGCTGATGGGAGATAATGAAGCCCCTTATAAGCCATTGATTTGTTTTGTTAAGAAGGTTATAGTGTTTCCTCATTCTCCATTCGTATTTATTTATCTGTTCAACAGCACACAACTATATCTTTCAATGGTCTTACTGGATAAATCCATTGAAGGTACACGGATACAGGATGTCATTGTGGGCGGAGCATCTTGGTATGGATGCCCACTTAAATGATGCTCACAGCTTGGAATGTGCTAGCCACATCAAGAAACCTTACAGTTTGGAATGTGTAAAGTTTGTTAACAGGGTAGCGGAGGAAAATTGGTTTCGATATACAGCTGAGGATATAATTCCATTGAGAGGCCACCTTATCAAATATCCTATTCAAGTCACTGCTGATGGTGAAGTGATGTCGCTTCCTGGGCAAGAAACTTTTCCTGATGTTGGAGGTAAGATTTTAGGAGTATCCACTCCACTCCCCGACGAGCTAACTATGTGATGTGTTTTCATCATTTAACGAGCTGTCAATTTAGATCTAATTCTTTTCAAATCTGCAATGTTAAGCTCTTGTGGTGGCTGCTAACAATTCAAGTCAAACTTTAATAATGCATCTTTATTGTAATATATACTGTTGAACATAACTGTACAAAGACGTTCAGTTATTGATCTACGAGATTTACTTTTGCCCTCCAAAGTTAAATGGCATTGCTATGAAACCATGTATAGTTTTCAAAAAAAGGAAAGGGAAAAATCTGTTTGTTCAAACTAAATGCTGCAACAAGATCTAATCCAACAGCTCGCTCCTTTCATTTCCACGACGTACTTGAGATGAAAGAAAACCTAAAAAAAATAAATTAACCTTAAGATCTCCCAGAATGCTGTGGGGGAAGATCTCCTCTGTTTGTTAACCATGTATAATTTTCTCTTCTTCTTTCTGCATTCTCCATTGAAAGCTTACTTGAACATCTTTCTGCATTCTCCATTGAAAACTTACTTGAACATCGAAGTAGTTACGAGAAACCCTCAGCCGTAATTCTATCGCTCTCTTCTCCAATCCACACTACTGCAGTTCACTTAACAAATTTCTACTATTACTAAGTGATCAGCAACCAAATCAACTTTAATCCACACTACTGCAGTTCACTTAACAAATTTCTACTATTACTAGGTGATCAGCAACCAAATCAACTTTGACACACTGCTGATGACTCCGTACACAATTCAACTCAAACTTTATTATTATTATTTTTTTGAGGGTACAAGTACAAGAATAACTCAGATTCCAGTCAATTAGAATCGAACTGTATGTACAACTGACAATAATTGCCTCCAACGGGACTTGAGCTTGCAAAGAAACCAACTAAATCTACTTAAATAAATTAGGAAAGTTGCCCGCTTGATTGTAATCAATGGTATCGCTGTGAAACCATGTAAAGTTTTCAAAAACAACGAAAGGGGAAAATCTGTTTGTTCTCTCAAACTAAATGCTGTCAAACCCTAGCCCTAACTTGTGTTTAAATAGCTCAGGAAATAAGAAAAATCGTAACACAACAAATTGCAATAAAAAAAGTTAATCTTAACAAAAATAAATAAATAAATAAAATTTAAACTAATTTTAAAAAGCAAAAGCACAACCACATGAGGCCACGATATTTCTTAGTAAGGACTAGGCTGGGGGCAATGACAACGAGGATTGCCCCCATAATTATCGCACGCTGTTAGGGAGAAGGGAGGCTGAGGTAGTGCTCTTCGAGTCGCAGATGGACTGCTGCGAGGAAGGATAAGGAAAGCGACGTTGACATCGACTGCTCGCGTGGCAGATCACGAGTAGTTCTTCATGTAAAGGGAGGTAAAGCAGCTGCATAGTAGGCACAATAACGAGAAAATTAGGTTTAATTGAACTTAGTTTTGTGACGGAAATAAAAAATTAAAAAAAGACGTGGGGCTAAAGCCTACCCTAGCTCAAGTGGTTTCGCCCATGGTTAAACATATGACACTCAATATAATAATATTGTAATGTTATAATAGTTATTTAGTAATTTTTATAACTGTTTAAAAATAATGTCTATTAATTTTAAATAATTTTATATAAAATGATAAATAGTATTTTGATATAATAATGTTTAGAATTGAAAAGTTAAGGTCATTATTTTAGGATTTAAAATTTAGGATCATTCAAGTTGTTACGTACAAAGTACGCCAACAAAGGCCTCTGGAGTTTATTTCATTTAACTTTGCTAACTAATTTATGTAGCATTTAATTATTTTAAACAAAATAAATAAATAAATTCACTATACCCTAATAGAATATGTTATTGCGACCCTAATCAACTCCAATAGTTCATTTTCAAAGTTTGTGCCACAGCGATCTCCTCGCCAGAGGAGAAAATCATAAAATAGATAATCATTTTATTACCTGTATGAGTAAAACAATTTGACACTTTTTTTTTTTTTTTGTAGGATTTCATAATAATGCATATAATTAAATATTTTAGATACTCATATAATAAATTATAATAGTGTTTTTGATAAGGAATTCCATTTGTTCTATAGTCCAGTTTTATTTTAAATAAGGGTGCATTACTTGCAGCATGTGACTTAGCCAGTGATCTTGTAGGGTCATGTGCATAAGTTGGCTATAAAAGAGGAAAACTTTTGAAGAAAAAAAAAATTATGATATTCATTGAATGATTAAATGGAGCAAGAGCTACATTATAGGCTTTTACAAATCTCATT
>JBBPFQ010000002.1:6831814-6842200 GCA_037974815.1 Kaempferia elegans
CTAGAAACATATCAAGCCAATAATACCTTGGTAAAATTCCTACTATGCATGTGTAAAAAGCACAAACATTATCCAAACTTTGTTGTTAGCATTTTTTTTTTTCATTTTAATACTCACATGAAGAAAGGGAGCATTGACGCAACAATAAAGTTGTTATCACGTGACATTAAGATCACGGGTTCAAGTCGCAGAAACAGGCTCTTACAAAATACAAAGTAAGGTTGCGTACAATAAACTCAATGGTGGTCCAACTCTTGCTCAGGACCCTACACTAACAAGGACTTCATACACCAGTATGCCCTTTAATACTCACATAAAATTTGCATTAAATTACAAGCAACATTTCATAAATAAATAGAAGGAAGGGTGTTTAGATTTTGAACACAGGAAGACCATAACATGAAGTTAATAAGTGCTGACTACTAAAAAAAAAAAGTAAATGTAGTCATTGCTGCCTGTTCTAAGTATAGGGTAAAAGTTGATAAATCATCGAACAAGTGGAAAATAAAGCAAGAATAACTTACAACAATTGAAGACGTTATCCTCCTTAAATTTAAGAATACATAAAAGTTGAGTCATCATCTAATATATTTATTTAGAAATATTAAAATATGAATTATTTTGTATATAATGCTAACGGTGTGGTTATAGGATAGTTTAAAGAAAGTTTTCAATAATCTTTTGGATAGTTTCCACTATAGTTCAGTACTTAAATGAAACCTAGTTGGGCAGTACATCTCTTAAACCCAATAGGGATCCGAATCACATAGGACCCAACACACAACCATTTAGGAAAAAAAAATTAAAGCTCTAATTTACTCTGCCCAATCATAAGTCACAGCCCCTATTTTTCGTACTATGCTTATTCGTCCTACCCCACCCATGACCCATCTCATGCAGTTAATACCTTACCATCTCTTTCTCTGCCCGACCTTCACCTCAACCAAGTCATGAGATCAAGGCAGCAATGACTGTCTTTCTTGGGAGAAATGGGAGATGGCAGGAGCAGCTTGTCGGATCATGATGATCTCCCATCTAGGTCGTTGTTGCTCCTGCACGACAGGTTTTGCATCATGTTCCCCTGCCCACCATCACCCTGCCCTACCCCCTTTAGGAGGAACACCTCTGTCCTATTTTTCCTTCTTAGTGTCACCCTCATGCCAAATTGTTTCCTCCTGCAACCTCTGTCAGTAGCAACCATCAATTCTTGCCCAGTGCAAGTGAGCTGCAGCTTTGGGTGAGCAATCAAAGAATGCAAGGAGCCTCTTCCTCTAGGTTGTCAAGCAGCAGTTGGCCGACCTTTCTCTTTCTCACTGGTCAGCAGCGTTGAGTCTCTCTTGCATGGTTGAAATTGTTCAATCCAAAGATGAGTGAAATCATCGCCTCTCTTAGTCAGTGAACAATGATGTCCAATCTCCTCTCTCCTTCTAGCATTGTTGGTCATCAAGCATCCCTACCCAGCCCTCCACAGCAAACAGCAAGAATATCTCTCCTCTATTCAACCAACATCTTGGCAGATCATAATGAAATTAGAATTCAAAGTGAAGCGTCTTTACCTTAGGAGTTCGTTAAAACATTTTATCTTATTCATATTAGAGCAGAAACTGTAAAGGAAGATCATTAGCTATAATCCATGTCTTCAACTTGGGTTCATCATTGAAAATCACTTGGGGTAGGATCCTTCCCTTGGATAGAGCACGATCTCATTAGGTTAAAGGAACAACAAAGGGACAAGTGGTCTAGGAGGGAGGTTGAGCAAAGAGAGAATTGTTTTCTGTTGTATGATGAAGATTCCAACAGAGAATTTACGTTATTGTTCATTATTTAACATGTGTTGTTCTTAAAAAGATAATATTAATCTCGAGAACGCTTATTGCAGTTCAATCTCCTTAATTAATCAATCAATGTTGTTGAAGTTGATCCAACACAAGTTAGATCTAAAGAACCCTGGATTTATGTCCATCTTGCCTACATTCTCAGTAGCTACCATAAAAAATCTTAAATAATAGAGAACATATATGAGATATTTCAGAGAATATAAGATATAGGTGGCAATAGTAAGCGACTATTCCTACCCCAATACTAATATTCCTACCCGAATACTGAGTGCAAATTGTTAGAACCACATTAACCTAATAATATTGAAGTACATTAAAACAATTTCAAAGTTGAAGCTCCCTGTCCCAAGGCACAGATTTGTCCCGTTAATCCGAGTTTGATTCCTATCTTTTGCCTCAAAATATACAGCCAATGTTACTTCAACTGCTGATGAAGGAAAAAAAGGGGTTTTCTGAACAAAAAAACACCAATACCCATAAGAAAATGAAATCTAAAACGGCTTTTACCATTTCCACCAGGAAACTTACGAGAACATACTGTGATGATCGATCAAGTGGTCAAGGATTACCAACGAAATCTCAATTATTTTTCCCAGACGGAACATGAGGAAATGTTGAAGAGCTAGTAAATGCTAGCAAATAACAAAATAAATCCAAAAAAAGAACAAAAGATGATATCTCGAAACACAAATCTAACAGACCTAAGACTCCCAAAATATCTAAGAGAAGAAATAAAGATGATCATCAAATCATAACAAAAAAACAATTCTAGAGATCTACTATCAAAAAAATCCTTACCTTTTTTTTCCTTCCTCCCGTCCCAATTCAATCCTCAGCGGAAGAGATCCGGCAAGAACCAACAGTTCCAAGCCAAATACAGAAGGCAGATGCCAGAAAGGCGGAAAGCTCACCTAGAAGCAAGAAAGATAGTCGCAAGCCGCCTCCAAGACTACCGTCCCTGATCCTCCGCCCCACTCAGGATGGATTGCGCATATTCCTTCACACCATCATCACAGACAGAGCTGCGGCTCCCATGGACGGGAAAGCGTCACCTCCGCTTACGATCTCCGCCGCCCCGCATTCCCATGGCTCAAGGCATCGGGGAAGAGGAAGGGCAAGGGGCGAGAAGAAGGAAAGCGGGGTCGGAGGGCGGCCAAGTAAGGGAAAACGAGGGGCCCTCACTTTGTACCCTCTTCACTATGACGGGAGGCCGTTGTCTCGAAGATCTACGGCTAAGATATAACACGTGTTTCCACTGGCCGGCAATATGATTCCGTAGTCCCTCCAACGACGAGTGTTTTCGGTCTGTGTCCGAATTAATAAGATTTTTAATAAATAAGTTCAGACAAATGAACAATCTTAAATACAATAAATGAAAGTTTAACTCAACCAAATTAATATTAGTGGCAACACTCACGCCATCAACCAAATTAATATTGTTCTATTTGAACTAATGTTAGAAAACGATATAATTTTAATTGTCCAAGTAATATGATGATCCTAGATAAATATAGATATATTCAAATAAAAAATATTGGTCAACCAAAAGGCAAGAAGTGATTCGTCTAAGAGTCAGAAGTGAGCTACAAAGTCCTATCATTTCTTATCATATTGACAAGGCGTCTACATGAATTATATACAATTTCCTATCATTTTATTAAATTTAAATTTTGTAAACAAGTAAGAACCAAAATTTGAAAGCAGTTGAGTTGATGTTATAATTTAGTATATGTTTTTCCAGATTTGTGGAAAAAATTTTATAATTAAAAATTGATGAATATATCAATTTAATTTAAGCTAACAAAATTGGTACCTTTGCTAGTTATCCATAGGGGGAGAAAAATGGAATTGACATACTTAGGTGTATCTATAAGAAGGAAAACATATGAGCTATGTAAATGGTCATCATGTAAATGGCCAACAATTTTTAAATAAAGTGTCGCTGTATTCTAATATACTTATTATTATTTGAAAAATTATTGAATTAAATTAATTTTATATTCATTAGTGCAAGAATGCATATATGATTTGTAAATAGAGAAGAAACAAATACAAATATTGCTATAATAAAAATGGGGAACATAGCAGCAAACCAATTGAATATACCCAATTCGAATCTCTAAATCGAGATTATTATCGAGAAAGAGACCAATCTTCAAGTCCAAGTTAACAACTCGTGCTCCTTCATCATCCTTCATCAACATCTATGAACCCTACTATTTCCACAGAACTCTTCAAATTTCCACATGCCGATGAAGGAAGCACAAATTTACTTGATCTTCCTAATCGATTAGCATATTTTTGATAAGATTGATAAAGAAAATGATCAAAACTTAACATAATCAAGCTCAATCAAACTAGTTTAAAGCCCTGCTATGCATTGCCCGCGCTATCCTAGTAATGGCAGGGTGCTTCACTTGGTGAATTCAGTTCCTGCAAGGAAAATAATGTAGCAAAGCAGGCAGTAAAAGTGGATGGTGGTTGTTAAGTAATTCTTTCAAGGAGCGGATAAGAGGGGAATGGCTTCCAACTAAAATCTATAGTCCAAAAAGCGATTGTATCATACAAAGAAGGGCTTTGGAAACGAATCCCGCACTAACATGTAAGAAGCTTTAGCTAGTTTTTGTTGTTCTTCAACCAAAAGCCACCATAAGAGGACAAAGGAGAGAAAACCATAAATTGCTATCCTTCTGCAAAAACTTGCTGCTAGATTCATACAACATGGTATCTATTTCTCAAACAGTTGGACGAGCTAACTATTTATAATCCTCAGGAAGAGTGTATCCAGTCATAACTATTTTATCAGCAAACATCTTGCCAGTCTTGGGCATGATATGCCAATGGAGTGTCAAGTTGTAATCCTTTCCTTTAAGGTTGTTGCCCTGCATTCAATTTGAAATGCAAGAGATTAAGTAGTAGAGTATCAAACGATTGACTGATGAATTGTGGTGTTAGCTTCCGATTTTGCACAATTAACATTGGACACCAAGCAATATGAACCAGAGATTGCTAAGAAAATAACAGATGACAAGGTTTTTTTCACAATGAGACTTTTAGATAAAGAAAACTTATAATTAATTCATGAAGAGATAAAATTTGACGACTTTGCATAGGTGTCCATTATGAACAAAAGATCAAAGCTGAGTCTGGAAAAGAACAAGGATGATGAGCTTTAAGCTAGTCTGATTCTTAATAGTATTCTGCAATGTCAACCTACTGAGCTCTCCATATCTTGTACAGATATGAAGAGGAAAGATATATTTAACAAACGGTTACCTGTTACATAGCCACTATGAACCTACCTGTGCGTTATTCATCTACAATATAGCTGAAAACCATGTAGCCAAATAGTAGAGAGCTAATACTAGTGAAGATTTTATTTTATTAAACCAATTAAGAACTCACTATTCGCGATCAATATGTTAAGAAGAGTATTATCATAATGCATAAAAAATACATTGTGTTATTTTAGAAGACCAAAAAATATATTGTATTATTTTAGAAGACCAAGGATGTATTAAATTTCTTGCCTGATCAGTAAATCGATATTTGTTTGTGGTATGAATCCAGAATTTAGCCTGTTCTTTAGATTGTATGATTCCATCCCAAAGTGAAACCTGCCATCCAAAATTATCATGATTGCATGATTTCAGTCTACATGTCACCAAAAAAAAATGATAGAAAACACCATTACTGAAGTTGTAACGGTAACAAATTACAATATGTAAATAACACTAGGTTCACCTGATTCAAGGCATTCTGTGGTGTCTCATACTCAGCTGCTACAAAAACAAACACCTACATAATCCAAATAAAAATTTTAAGACCAAAGTTAATGAATTTGTAAACAGATCCTGCAATGGAATTGAAAATTATTCTGTTGTGAAAAGTTTATGAAGATTTCAAGGACAGAGCAAATAATCAATTGGTTATTTCTATAATTATCTAGGCATGTTTTGTGACATGAAGTTAATTGAGAGAGATATTGTCATTCATTACATGTTATCAAGGGAGTTACTTATGGAGTTACCTAGAGTTAGAGAAATGTTCTTTATAATGTGTGAACTGAAAAGGATATGAAGATTGGTCCCTTTTGAAACAGATCAAACTTTTGACATAAATGTTCAACCAATCAGCTGTAAGACGATATCAAAAGATAAGATATCCTGTGTTAATAATATTATCTCATCACTTCAATGGGCATGTCTGGGTCAGACAAGTCAACTATGCCACTCATACTGTCATACATGATTAGGGTGTATTAAGCATACAAAAATAGAGACTGGCTGTCTTTCCTAATAGCACAAGTTTTTGAAATAGATGGTTAGGCAATCCACTAAAGGTAATATTTCAATGGCACAGTTGTATCTTGTATACTTCTTTGTGTCAGATCTCCATGTTTGTTAACGTAATGTGTTTTTAACTACAATAGAAAAGGAAGAATGCACAATATCTCCATATGCAAAATGATCCAAAAATGGCATAAAACTACTGAAAGTGAACATTGATCAAATAGTAGGTCAAAAATTAGCATGCCTTCACATTCCTGGCGTCATCCGTTCCAGGTTTGCAACTATGATTTTAAATGCATCCTTCAGAAATTCAAATCATCATACACATATCACCCTATCAAGTTCAGTGGCACACCAAAAAATATCCTACTCATTTATGGCATTAAAACCTTTGCATAATTAGATTTCTCCAGCTTTAACATCTTATGTGGATCATAATATCCAAACTATAGATTCCTGATTGTAATATTGGAATAGAAGTGAAGATCCAACGTTGTAGCTATGCTATGCATTGAATGCAACAACAAAGATTCCACTTGAATGTTTTAATCTTTCTTCACTTCTCAGACTCCTTTAAAATCATTCATGTACTAGAATTTGAGTTATTGAAAATTCTATATGAAAATAGCCATATCCTCAACATGCAAAACAAAAAAATTCAGGATTTTTTAATGATAAGTTACAATTTCTCTCTAATATTATGTTTAGAAGTTATTGATTTCAAGATTACAATTTAAAATTATTGTGGAAAAGATGCCAACTCAGGTAAATATATTTAAGCAGAACAATAGCTCCTATTTCCACTAAAAATAGATACTTCAAAAAAAGTGTGTATTAAAAATAGTGTAAGTACCTCAGATTAGTTTTCATGTTGATCGACCGAGTTAAGTTAGGGCAAGTGTGTTTGATGCATTGTGTTTAAGTGTGCAGAAGATTAGAAGCACAATAAATCAAGTAGAGAGCGACAAGGACAGCATGAAAGGAGTCGGCGGGCTCGGTGCATCCGAGGGATAAAGAGTTACGAAAGAGTACACCGATAGAGCGAGAAGGACGCACACGGTGCATCCGAGGGACAAGAAAACTAAAGGAAGTATGTTCGAGGAGAAGATCGGAGTTGGGTTCGGGTGAACTCAACTCTGGGCCGTCGGAGCATCACCCTAGCGAGCAGAACGAAAAATGATCAATGTTGACCATTCCAACGCCTGAAATGTTTCCAAACCCTTAAAGACTCGAGGCACCTCGGTTGATTTGAGGTGCCTCGAATCATAAAGAAAGAGTCGTTTAAAGACCTGTTGAGGACTCAAGGCGCCCTGGATGATCCGAGGCGCCTCGAACGGATCCACACGTCTCAATCAAGCCAGGTCAGCACAACGAACGTTGCGATAAAGTTTTATCCATATGGAGGTGACCTAGATCACTAGAGGTGCTCTCGATGACCACATCAGCAAAACAGTCACTTCGACTAGGAGGCTATGCATAGGGCCCTAAAGTTAGTTGTAAAGACACATAGTTCTTAGACTTCTATAATTCATTTCAAGCTTTCAACTGCTGTAAGAGGCTACTCCATCTCTGACCTTTGTCGAAGAAGGAGATCTTTAGTGAGTTTTCTACTACCTTAGATTAATAATTATCCAAGTTATAACTAAGTAAAATTCTAAGTCTCTTATTTAATGTTTATGTTATTTAATCAATTGTGTGTCCTTGCTAAGTTGGAAAGCAAGAGAAGTATTAATTTTAAATTGTAGGTTATTCACCTCTCTTTAGTAAGTTCACTCAATCCAATAAGTGATATCAGAGTTCAACTGTTTTATAAAGACTAATTGTTAACGGAAGAAATAAAGAAATGGTTAGATCTAACATTTACCCGCCAAAGTTTGAAGGGGAATTTACGCTATGGAAGTGAAAAATGGACGTATACTTTAAAAACTGACTTTGATACTTTATCAACTATAAAATATGGTTTTGAAGTGTCTAAGGATGAGAATAAAGAAAAAAAAAGAATATCTGTGGAACAAGAAGTAGCAGACCGAGTTCATGGCAAACGGTAAGATCGAGTTCTACCTTTTGAGCATGCTAATGTCTCAAGAAGTTAACCAAATCAACGTCTACAACTCAGCTAAAGAACTCTGTGAGAAGTGAATGGAGATGTACGAGGGGACCTTATAAGCTAAATTGGCAAGATGGGATCTGCTCCAAAATCAACTAACAAACTTTCGAATAGAAAAGGGAGAAAAGATGGCTCAACTGCACGTAAAGTTTAAGTAGTTGATAATTGAACTTGACAACCTTAGAGAAATGGCAATAAATTGGGATTCACTACGATATCTTTTAAATGCCCAGAATGGACGTCTGTCTAAAGTAGACTCCTGCTGCATCTCCAAAGACGTCGAGGTAAGTAGCTTAGAAAGCTTATTTTCTACCTTTGAATTACACGAATCAAGATGTGCAAGCCTAAATAAAGAGGAGAAGTCAACCCAGAATCTAGCACTCAAAGCTAAGAAAAATGAATCGAATTCAGATTCAACACCTAACGAAGATGAAGAAGCTTATATGGTAAGGAAATTAAAAAGGTCTTTAATTTTAACAACTTTGATAAGACGCGAGCCAAAAAAAACTTCTATGAGGAAAAAAAGAGAGTAAGGTGCAACAACTACAATGAAGAAGGACATATAATATCAAGGACAATTGCCTCAGACTAAAGAACAAAGAAAAAGTAAAGGATAAAGGGTCAAGAAGGTCTAAACAAAGAAACCTCAAAGCAACATCGATCTAGTTGTCATCAGAGTCCGAGATTGAGGAGTACATCGGACTACCACTACGGGTTAGTCACCAAGAAGAAGACGATGAAGCTACTTCAGAAGAGTATCGATGAAGGGGGCATCTACCTACTGTTGGTCCCCGGGGTAGTTTTGATGTGACCAACTTAGTTAGGTTAGGTCATGCGGTTTTCTAACCTTGTGACTAAGTGTGCAGGAGCTTAGATCACAAGAAGTCGAGCGGAAGACGCGACGGACGAGAAGGATGGCACGGGAAGCGAGTCGACAGGCTCGGTATGTCGGAGGGATGGGAGATCGTGGAATAGTACACCGGCGGACGAGAAGGATACGCGCTGCGGTCTGAGGGACGAGAAACCGGGGAGGAAGGTTGCTCGAGGAAAGGACGAAAACTGGGTTCAGGTGAGCCATATTCCGGATTTCCGAATCACCTAGGTGATCGGAAGATGGCAGAGTCAAAGGGAGGATTTTGCTCCCTGAACGAGCATTTTAAAGGTTCTTTCAGCACTGTTTAAGGCGCCCTCAGAAACTCCACAGGCGCCCTGGAAGGCACCCCTCAGAATCTCCACATGCGCCTGCTGAAGGCGCCTCCAGGCGTTTTGAAGGTCGCCTTCAAATTGGTCAGCGGTAACGGCAGCGAAGGAATAAAGTTTTATCCAACGGATAAAATTTCATCCACTAGAGGCGCCTTCGGCCCTCTTGAAGGCGCCCCCAGCCCAACGGGATCAGATTTCAAGATCCTATATAACGACCATTTGAGCTAGGAAATAGAAATAACATTGTACACAACTTCAGTAGTAATTCCTAGTTTATTTTTGAGCTGTTAAGAGTTTGTAAGAGGTTTCTCCGCCCACAGAAGGAGTTTCTTTAGTGAGCTATTTTCAAACGCTTTGGATTAACAACCACCTAGGTTGTAACCAAGTAATTTCTGGAGTCTCATTCATTTTATGTTTTCTTTTTTTGAAGTTGTGTTGAACTAACTTTTAATTCCTGCTAGTTAGCTCGAGATCATTTTTTGTCTGTTTACTCGTAGGGTTGTTCGACCTCCGTCTACCGGCCGAACCGGTCCAACACCAAGTCCGTCGACTCTCTCCCTGCACCATTCTTCTCATCCACTGCGCCTTTCGCTCGACTTTTTGTGATCCTAAGCTCCTGCACACTTAGTCACAAGGATAGACACACACAGGACCTAACCTAACTGGGTTGGTCACATCAAAACTACCTTGGGAACCAATAGATGGATCATCAGTGAAGCTCTAGGAAGAAGATCTAGGGTTCCCCCCATGGGGGAAAATCCTTGTGCAAGCCAAGGGGCGGAGCCCAAAGGCAAATATTCAAGAAAAGGGAAGAAAACCCCTTTACATATGCATAGACCCCACTCTGCACGGGTGGCCACAAGGTCGTGTACGGTCGTGTGTTGGTAAGCTGTGTATGGCCGTGTAAATATGCATTGTTGTGCAGGAATTAGGCGGGGAGCATGCG
>JBBPFQ010000002.1:6865334-6876664 GCA_037974815.1 Kaempferia elegans
TTTCACAATTTAAGGTGAATTAAGTGATTTGGGTAGAAGGAATTTTATAGGTCGAAGGATTACTCCTAGAGGATGAATGATTTCTATCAAAAGGTGAAAAGACATGGAGTTTGTTTTTCACTTAAAACATTATTAATTGATTCAATTAATCAATAAATGTAATATAGATTAATTAATTAATTAATTAAATTAATGTCCCCTCGGGGCGGTGCGATGGTTAAGATATGGGAGATTGCCACATGAGCTCTAGAGGTCGAAAATCGGCGCGTCCGAGCATATACCTCTCCATGTCTTAATCATTTGCACTAATGGCTAGTAGTCACCCGTGATTTACCTCCTTCGTGTTAGTCTGGGGACGGGTTAATGGTAGAGGCGAGCGAATCGCCTTTGCCACATTAATTAATTAAATTAATGGTGTAGTGGTAATTAATTTGGATCATTCAATTAATTTTAAATATTAATTAATCATTTAATTAATATTTAGATAATCAATTAATTTTTATCAATTGATGAATTCATTAATTAATGTTTCTACTAAATTTTAGAAATTAATTTACTTTTCACACTCTTCCATGGTTCCAAATAGATTGACATTATTCTATATTTGAGTAAGTATTCGTATGATCTCATCCATAGTTCCAAATGGATTGACATTATTCGTGTATATTCGAGTAAGTATTCGTATAATTAATCTCATCCATGAACTCAGCTCATGTATGAGTCAAAACTTTTATCCGCGCATATCAGACTAATCCTTCATTAAACATTAATTTATCATTATTTGAAAATTTAATTTACGAAATAATTGCCCTCTTCCTATTAAGTTTATTAGTTATGGAAACTAATTTTTCAATTATTTTAAATATCATTATGAGCCTTTTATACGATAGATATGTTTGTTATGTATCAATATTCATATACTCTCTACCTTTGATTTTTGATTGTGAAACAAGATAAAACAAAAAAATAAATAGAATATCAAATCATATTAATTAAAATGTTTTAATTGCATTATCTTACTATATTATTAAGAATCTGGCCTCAATACTAATAAATTTTTAATTAATTTGGTGAAGTCTACGATGAAATTACGTTAATATCCCTCATCTACGGGACGGGTATTATTAAAAAAATTTCTCAGTAATCAATTATAGATCTAGAGTTCGAGACTTATCTGCATTGTATTATTAGAAAATTTTCTCATTACAATCCAGGATCTAGAGTTCGAGACTCAGTTCGTATTATTATAAAATTTTTTCATTAATAGGTATTACACTATTATAATCTCTTTAGTTCCACATCTTAAAATTAATAACACCGCAAGTAGAAAAACTTCTATAAATACTTTAGGTCGGTGACATTAAAAAGCACACATTTTTCGGCTTTTTGGCTAAGATCAAGTGTAGTATATGTCCTTATCAGTTTAATATATAATATAAAAAATTAGATTAATTTTTTTTATTATATCGGCTTGGCGCATCATTATAAAGTCTAATTTATTGTATTTATGTATTATATTACATATACACTAGTATATATAGTACTTTTGTTTGAAACAGTGAATTGAATGAATACTCGATCGATTCGATCGAACTATTTATATTTGTTTTAAAGTGGCAGGCAGGCAGGCATGATATGGATTGAAAAAAATTGGGATATACTGTGAAGGAGTGGACAGAAATTAAGTAGTCCAGGATTAGGCAATGAATATGGTTGGGAGGGAGTCGTGGAGGAGTCCGTCCCCTCTGTCCTTTGCTATTGTTCTTCCGTCCCACACCTTCCTTCACTCCACACCTCTCTTGTGTCCTACGGCCACCTAATTTTCCTCTATTTTTAGAGCTTAAACTCAACTTTGTGAATGCGAGACTAGAGGCGTGTAGCTAGCTAGCAAAGTGATCGATGGTTAAGTGCATGCCTTAATTGTCTTTTATTAGCAACGCTATTTCACTCTGTATAAATATATACTTTTGCTTACTGCTCTAGTGCTCACACCGCCTTCAATTCTTAATTTTCCACTCCATCGATCACTTCCTCTCTCTTTTTTCCTTCTACCTCGATCGATCGATCGCTTCTCATGGAATTAGCGGCCGAAGAAGGCAATAGCAGCGCCAGCCTCTCTGACGTTGAGTTCGTCCACGCCGTCGTCAAGCGACAGCGAACCAAGCGCCGGCGCACGCAGCCCTCGCCTCCGTTGAGGCCGTTGATCGCTGACTCCTCCTCTGCCTCCTCGGCGGAGACAGTATCCGGTACGGTCACAGAGGAAGAGGAGGACATGGCCAATTGTCTCATCCTTCTCGCTCAAGGCCGGGCTTTTTCTGAGACGGCGGAGCGGAGGGACGATAAGTTCACCGGGAGGAGGCTCGCCGGCGGTTTTAAATACGAGTGCAAGACCTGCAACAAGTGCTTTCCCTCCTTCCAGGCTCTAGGAGGGCACCGCACCAGCCACAAGAAGCCGAAATTGGCAGCGGCCACGGCGATGGCCGAGGAGAATAAGAGGATTAATAATTCGCCGGTCGTCGGCGCCGGGAACGACAATTTGCTGCAAATAGGCCTGAATTCTTCCTTCTCCGCAAAGCCGAAGGTGCACGAGTGCGCGATATGCGGGTCGGAGTTCAGCACCGGGCAGGCGCTAGGAGGTCATATGCGACGCCACCGGCAGCTGCCCGCGGCAGATGCCCACGTCGACGCCGCCAAGAAGGAGAAGAGCAATTTCGTCTCTTTTGACCTCAATCTCCCTGCTCCGGCCGACATCAACGAGCTGCGGAGTCCGCCTTCGTCATCCGCGTTCATATCGGCTGGCAACCGGCCGCTCATCTTCTCCGGGTCTGCCTCATCTCTGGTGGTGAACTGCCATTACTGAGAAGAAGGGAAGACCCGCTTCTTCATTAACGAAATAACGGAAGCAAAGCTGCCTCTTAATTACCACATTCATTCTTTTTCATTCACTCAATTTGGGCCGGGACACAAATTTGTTGTTTAATTATGTGAATTAACGCATTCAATTTACTTAATTCTTCTTTCCTGCCATTACTGATTACTTAATCGATCAAAGCATCACATTCCTATGATATCTGTTGAGTCATGAGTGAAGTGAGCATTGCGTTCACGTAAAGTGATATGGAACAGTAGGAGATGTGTTTGGTTTATCCACCACCACGACCACCACCAGCAGCAAAAAAGGCCATGGATTAGGTTGATCCTCTACATTACTTAGTTTGGTTCACAAGATAACTGACAGCAAACCATCACCCATTACAGATTCCACAGGAGGAAGAAGATACACAAAAGTGATCATTAAGGGATTGGCCGGTTGAAGTGGCAGTACTTCTGGCCTAGGTTTATATATCTTATGACATAATTAACAACTTTGGTTGAACAACTCATAATACACTATCAACCAATGATTGGCATGTGGTTTAGCTTATCGATTTATCCAAAGTGGTTGTTGCTCTAGTTACTTTTTGTAGATTTCATTAATCTATTGATTTCCTCCTAGATACTTATTGAATCGAACAGAGCACGCAGAGCGATGAGCTCATCAGAAAACACTGCCTGCCCGGTGGGTCTACTGGAACCTCAAATTAGATTATCAGTCAGCTCACATGGAGTTCATGTAGACCCACAAACTATATATGCCTTACTTAATCTCTCGCTATAGCTGCTTAATTATTTCGGCACTTGATGATTGTGGTCACTCACTCGAAGGCAATTGATGTGGCTTCTGGTGGTGTGTTAACTGTTTCCCAGACCCACAAACGATCATATCCTTTCTTACCTTGGTGACTTTGTCAATGATTGCCAGTACAGAAACATCCAAGGCATCTTTAGAGTCTCCAATTTAGATCCAGGATCTGCATATATATATATATATATATATAAGCCTTGGAAGAAGGTCTATAACTGTCTCTCTTATTTCCTCGACAATATTTGGAGGAATTTGCTTCAACCTTCCTCTTTCTAATGTCATCCTCCGGGATAATTAAACACCGAGTAGGTGGAGTATTTTCTTGGAAGATGCCATGTATATAATTAGCAGATCCAAGATGGAACAAAACAAGAATGCAACCTGCCAACATCGAATCAAAAGCTGATCTCCTTGTGTACGAATCCCCTAATTAGCTTGAGGTTGGAGGCAAAACAAAGAACTCTGGAACATCCGCATTATGCTGCTTGGCGAGTGGCACTTGCTCTCTCCAAAATCACACTCCAATGACTTGCAGACCATGGAGCTTCTATATATGTATATACGCCCCTGGGGTTATGGTGCAATGTTAAGGGCGTTCAATTGTCTCCCAGGCATGCACGGTTCGATTCCCAGCTACGCCGCATTTGCAGGGATTTTTCCTCCAAATGAGACTCGCAACTAAGGGATGCTGGGTTTCTGGCCCCGTCACGAGTGCTTCCCGATTTACCCTGGTAGTCGGTGGGAAACTTCTGTGGACCGGGCCGACCACCCCCAGAGATAGTCAATGAAGCTAACTGAGTTCATCATTCTATATATGTATATATGTATAATGCCCCCGCGCTATGGTGCAGCGGTAAAGGTGTCCAGTTGTCTCTAAGGCATCCATGTCGAAGTAACAAGATTATACCGAGCTACAAGTGGTTGTTATGGAACCAAACATTCATTATTCATATCCTGCAAACAAGAACATAACAATAAGATTACGAATACACGATTCAATAATAATTTCACAAGGATTTACTTTGAAATGGGTATCAAGCTGTGATACTGGCAACATATTTAATCAGATCATCTCAATGTGAAATGGGTATCTTTCACAGAAAAGAGCAGGTTCTTGAACCCATGGTTCTCAGCACAAAGCAATCTTCTTAATTACATTATATTCAGACCTTATTGCAGTCAATTAAAAGTTGACCTTTTCAAACTTTGCAGACATTCCAGATCAATACAGCTCATAAATGAGGACCTTGAAAAGAACTTTCACGATTTTGTTGCTGAGGAAACACATCGTCACCTTCAGAACTAGCAATCTGACAACCAAACACCAGCAGCAATGCAAACAAAACAAGAAACAAAAGAATCAAATCACAGACAAATCGATGCCAGCTTAGCTTTTGAATAGGCATCTCAAACCGACACTGCCGCACGACAACCAATTCTCACTTTCTTTATATAAGCAAAGCAAGCTGTAGATAAGCAGTGGTGTCCATGGGCTTCATGATTTCCTCCTCCATTGTTCAAGACAGCCTGATTAGTTTAAGAACTCAAGATACCATCCTCATTAAACCTGAACTGGAGTCGGTCAGGTGAGGACAAAGGCCGTGATAAAAAAGCAAAAAAGAGATCATTTGATCTCACACACTTTCACATATTCCATCTGTCATAATAGGAGAAATCACATGGTTGTCTGTTCTGAAGGATGGCCTTAGTCTATTTTGCCGTCCAGGTAGTAATGATTATTCTGTCCTTTCAACACTCGTGCAGAGAAGAAGAAACATGAACAGAAAAGAAGCTTAAAGGGATGCAAGAAATCAAGTAATCCTCAACTATCAGAGAATAACATGATTCATGCAAACATATAAAGCAAAGCAGTGTAACATTCTTTCTCAGATGATAGCAACCATATTGTCAACCAACAGAAGCTAAGAGGAAGGCAAGGCATCAGCTCCAACATCTATTCAATGTCTCGCTAAGCAAATCCTCGAGCACCTCCCCACTTATTTCTTTAGTGAGCTCCTCTATCTCTACCATAGTTGTTTTAGCCCAACTGAATCCTCCCACCTCTTTCCTCAATGTTGTATCCACCACTAGGATACCATTAGTCTTGGCAAACAGATTTGTTTGGTTGCTATAAAACCAGTCCCTTATTATATCCCACACGACATCTGCCAAGCAGGAGCATGTATAAGCATTTAACTGTGCCTGACGGCATGTCCTGTTGTGTGGCCAGATGCTCATTAAGGTGTTGCAACTGAGTTCTAATAGTGCTGAATTAACACAATCAAATATGAGCCTCAGGTTAGACCGCTTTTCCATAGATTCCTCTTCTCGCCAATTGATGAAGTTGTCTAGTAATATTGGATCCAATGGACTATCAAGAGAGTGCCATCCATTAAATATCGTATCCCATTCTTCAAATCCAGCATATGATAGCAATTTCCAAACAACTGCAAAGTATTCTTGGTCATCTTCTGTCATAGGCAAAGTATGGAGACTCGAAGGCTTGTGGTATAACATTTCCAAATGTGTATCCTCCCATGATAAAGAACGTGCAACTGATTCTATATGTGAAGACCTAGAAAGTGCTGAAAGAAAGAGATAGGGGAATGCTTCAGAAAGTAGAAAGCAAAGCTTCATGTGGATGCAAGGTAATTCATACCTATTTTTCCAGCATTATCTTCAGATAACTGGCTCAATTTTTCTACGACATCATCTTCAAATGGTGCATCTAAAATTGAAGTAGGGCTCGGCTGATCCAGGTTGTTAATGAAATTTTGTTGTGGAATGAATCTCTCTTGCTTTTCATTAGATTTGTCAGTAGTCTTTCCTTGTTCAAGCGTCAGCATTGCCTGGGTGAGCATAAAACAAATCTTTTACTTGTGGTAAACCAAAAAGAAGACAACAATAGAAAATATGTATATCAGCCAACCAGACAATGGATGTTTATGCCCAAAAAAACAGCATGCACGGACAAATCAACCAATCATATGTGTAGATGTGTAGACAGAAAATATCAACCAGAATGGGATAAAGAGAGAAAAAATTCAACAGTGAATTGACCTTTGCAGACACATTTGTGGCAGCTATTGGAGAGGCTGCAACTATGGATTCTTCCTCATCATTAACTTGATTGTCAAAGGTCAAACAACTCTCAGTTGATTTCGGCATAAGATAAGTTCTCACTACTTTGAGGTCAGCATCATAAGTCCCCACCAAGAGAGACGAAACAGGTCTTTCTCTATTAGCTTTCTTGCTCCTCGAAAAGAAAAAACTAGATACTTTTCCGCCGAAAGATAAATTCCCGTGATTGGCCCTGGACACCTCTAACACAGTGGATTTGCTGATATGAAAGTGTGGATCTTCAATTTTCTTTTCAACATCATTATAAGCTGAAGATGAGACTGGAACACTCTTTGACCTTGATAGATTCCCAGGAGAAAGCTCTCTTGAATTTATTGTCCTACCTACTGAGAAGCAGAATGCAGGCTGCCTCATTTCATCTTCTCCAACACATGATTCGCTGCTTGAGACAGTAGAATTATGCACACACTCTTCTCTCTTTACCTCAGAAATAGCAAGCATTTCACCCAACGTGGTTGTATTCCTAGGCAATGACACTTGTGCTTCTTTCATTCCGTTTGACGCCATTAAAGCCCACCTTTCTGAAAGTCGTCTCTTAGCTTCTCTAATTACTGATGACTCAGGCGATTTTGAAACCTTACTGAATGAAGAGAGCGAGCAAGGACTGCCAGATCTATCCCATGACTGCCGTGATGTTTGAGTCACTATATCCATCTCAGAGTCACTAAATCCATCATCTTTTTCCATGTCATAAATTTCTGACAGATCAAATGAACTTCCTTCCCGACCAAATCTGTTAGAGACCACAGAAGACAACAAAGATTCATCCCTCTTATGTCCAATAAAAGCCTTTTGCATCTGCCGAGCACTTCTGTTGACTGTGTATGCTGATCCGAAGGATTCAGTCTCTGCTAGGTCACCAAAACGGTATTGCCTTACTTGAGACCCAGGTGATACGGTCGGAGTAGGTACTCTGGTAGTTTTTCCGGTGCTTGGCTTCAGGACCACTATCCTGGTTGGGTGGGAGACGCTATTGGCCATTGAAGTATTAAAACTCAAGTCACATTGGTGAGTTTTTGTTCCACATCCGCTCTCATTATTTTCTGGATATTCCTGTTTCTTGGCAATGTTTGTATACTTTGCTTCAACGTCATTTGATGGCTTCAATACTGTAGTGGGCTTTGTCTGAGGTGATGCAGGAAAAGGAAGATTGCTTAGTTGCTTTGTCAACAGGGAGTTTGGTTCATCAAGAAATTTGAGAAATAAATCTCTGTTTGAACTGAGAACATCCAGCGCATCCTGAAATTCTTTAGAGTGAAGAAACTTCCCGTCAGTAGTTAAACTCTTTGCCTCCATGAACTTTTGATGGGCAAGCATCATTTTTATCTCGTTCTGATTACCTTCACAGCTTCCCCTCTTTTGAGTTGATTTCTGCCAAACTTCATTTGCATCCCCTTGTTCCTTCTGACGATCAGATGGATAAGTCTGAGAAGGAACTACCTTGTTAATTAATATATCTTGTTGATGGCAATCTGTATGTGCTGCAAAATAAGCTTGATTAAGGCCTTCTTGGGAATTAATTTGGATAACTTCTGGGCACGACTGAGGTTTTAGCTCATCATCAAGACCCATCAATCTAGCAACAACACCGAGTGGTTTCTGCTTAGACTTTATGTCTGTTGACATCTCTTGAGCTATCAGCATCTTCACTGGTGTTCCAGACATCTTGCTTGAAAAATTCTGTTTTGGACCATTAGTTATCTGAATCCACTATGGATCTCAAAATTAGCAAGATCAACCAAAGTGTATGCTTCATTATCAACCATAAATTACTATGTTCTTACCTGTCTGTCAATTATGTTAGTTTGACACGGAATGACAGCCTTTTTGACATCAGGTTTGTTTTGACTAACTATAGAACCTGTTCAACAACCAGATGGAATCAAACAAAAGAAGAATAGTGCTTTCATAACGAGGTTTCAGCATTAACTTAAGTGCAATAGTCTACATACGATGAATATAGAGAGAGCAAGAATTGAACCAACTGCCATTTTTGTTTGGTAAAAAATTTCAAAGAAACCTGTATGGCCATGAAACAACATAAACATTTTAAAGAGCAAAGTATCTTAACTAAAATTAAGAGTGAAAGACAAAATCTTATCATTCAAAAGTACAATGCATTTGCACCAAAAAAATGTGTTGAAAAAAAACATATCATAGAAAAGATCAACTGTCTATGTGTTTGCTATAAGCAAATTATTCTTTGAAATTATAGCTTCAAAATAGATCCATAACAATTAACGAAGAGATCAATTATATCAGTGCCACATTCAAGTCAAATCTCTAAATTAAAATAACATAGTAGTTATAACCATTGTCGATTCAGAAGTGTTTGAAGAGTCTAAATAAATACCATATCTGTGTGCTTTTTCACTTAACATCTTGGTCCCGGTCATTCTGTCACTCAAGTCAAGTATGTTGATCATCCTTCCTATACATCCAGGCAACGACCTTTCAAAATTCTGTCTTAGCGTTCTGAAATTCGTTCATCTTATACCTGGAAGATTAAAATAAAAGAAGAGGCATAAATCAGCAAAATTACAGCATCCTCAACTATTTTTCAGGTTCAGTACTTGCACACCACTTACCATTGTTTACAATGACAGGATCTTCCCGTGAGAACTAGTTCCTTCAGGCTACAAGAAACAAATCAGCAGGTTAAGGAGTGGTAGATTGAGGGGCAAAAGATACACACGTCTTGTGACTTCGGTTTTCATTCTTAGCTCACTACAGGGGGGTCTTCGCATCAATAATTTAAAAGCCAGTAAAAACATAGTTCAAATTGTACAAAATCATTACAGACAGACTTCTGAGTTTATTCACAAGACAAATAAACGTTAACAAAAATGTTGACAGAAGACAAGATAAAGATGCTACATTGCTACTTTGAAGTCGCATCATAAAAAGAGACCGATTAATCACACGAATCGAAACTGAAGAATTCGAGGAACGAGTGTTAAAGCAAGCAAGAAAGTGAATGACAAAGGATCAAAGGGTACCTAAACATGAAGAATTAAGGCAACGATAACGGAAATCCAGCCGAAAAAATCTGCATTCAGCTACAGACAGCGAGCGAACAACTCCAGGAGTCGAGATCGGGGGACAGAGAGAATATGAGGTAGAAAAAACAGAAACCTGATGACAAAGACCAGGAATCTAAAGGAGCTAAAGAAAGACATATCATTTTTCGTATCCATTCGAATAGATCTCCTCGTCGCCTACCTTGTTGCTCGTCCCAATGGGACGCCGCCACAGCAGCCGCCAACGCGCTGGCACCAGAAACCTCCATCCCTCGGTCTTCTAGTGCGCTCGCAGTTCGCAGATCTCACCTCTGGTTGATGCCTGTGAATCAAGAGAGCGGCATTGCAATGGCAGTTGGGAAGACGACTGGTCTCACTAGTGTGGCCAAAGACAGGGATTTTATTCATTTTTTGCAATTAAATTATCGTCTTAATTACTATTTAAACCACCTTCATGGAAACTAGGTTTAAGTATTTTTGCTAATTTCAGAAATTATTATTTAAATCAAATAAATTATTTAATTATGGGTTTGATCCTGGTTGTCTTTAGATGTCCTCTTCCTCTAATTTATTTATATTTCAATAATTAAGCCACTCAAATATTTTAACTCTTAAATTAGATCAACATGATAGAAAAATACTAATTGTAAAACAATGATTTGTTCCATTTTAAAAACCTTTTATTTTATTTTTTTTATATAAATTTTTGTTTCAAAATGGATCGCAAATCCGCTTCTTCAACACCCCAAATTAATATTTAAAAATCTAACTTTTAATAAATTTAAGTAAGGGAACAAGTATTTTACTTGTAATCAGTAATTAAGTTAATAATAGAAAATAATGGATAAATAAAATTAATTTCAACTGATAAAATATTTAAACTAAGTTTACAAATAAGAAAACAAATTGACAATTTCAAATGAATTAAAAATATAACTTTTGTCTCAGTGGAAAACGTTTAATAATCTTAATTGCAAAACCTTTAATAAAAGTCAGTTTGAAAAAGTCCACATCTAATAAATTAAGCTCTAAATGATATAAAAGGCTCAAGATCTTTAATAGTTGAATTAAGAAATCACCATTCTAAATTGAAATATATAATAACAAATAATAAATAACAAGCTCATTAATAAAAAGAAATGGCAGTACAAGAAACAAGCTCCAATGATCTTTCAGTCTCCATTCTGATATCTGAAATCTTGGAATAGACGTCTAAAATAATTAAACTTAAAAATTTCATAGAATCAACTTGGGAAGCTTCAAACCGAATTTGTTGATTCCTAAATGATTTTTTTTTTTTGTTTTTGAAAAAGAGGGAATGGGGGGAAGGAGAGCACCTGAGCCAAATATAAAAAAGTTATCAAAGTGCAGCAATGCAATACAGAGGATGTATCAGAACCGTAACAAATCAAAGCTAAGCTAAATCAATTGGAGAGAGTGACCTCAGATAAGATAGTAGTTATCCTACGGCCTAATAAAAAGAT
>JBBPFQ010000002.1:6984276-7003814 GCA_037974815.1 Kaempferia elegans
GAGATGGGGGAGGTTAGTAGGCACACGGACAGCGCGTGCCCACTCGTAGGCTCAGCTCAACGACGCTATTACGAGCCTCTCCCACCGACACGGTGGCACGTGCAATTATCTGATGCACGAGTTTCTGCTCTGTCGCCACATCTATCAAAAATCATCAAATTGCAGGTTGACTGTCCACGTGGTGCCTGTGTATTGGTCTATTCATATTACTTTTGCCACGTTGGTAGGAAACAATCCTCCAACTGACTGAGGAGCGACAGCTGATCCCCAGCCTCACCAAACCGGTCGAAGGCACGTGACTCGCGAACCCGTGAGCCAGCTGTCTGTGTACGTAGGCTCAGTGGATGGGGCCCTTTGCTTCCGATGACACAGATCGTGAAAACGTTATTATAAACAAAAAAATAAAATAGATTTAAAAAAAAAAAATTTATGCGTTTCAAAAGGAAAAATAGTGACATGTGAGCAGATTTGACGGTAACGATCTAACAAATTGTATTTATTTCCTTTGGTATGTGGTCACTAAAAAGTGCGTTTATAATTTTTTTGATATTTATTTGTTATATATACTCCCTTAAAAGTGATACTGAACGTAGTAACATCACAATTGATGTTTTTTTTTATCAATTGGTAATAATCAATTTATCAATCTAACTAATTATTTTTCAAAACGTAAATGTAAGAAATATTGATGGAGGATGAGAGAGACACCTCACCTCTTACCGTTCTTCCATCTCATTCCTTCTTTGGTGAGCCTTACCCTCGGGTTAGGAGGAGATGAGATGAGATGAGATGAGATGAGAAAAAATGTAAGGAAATTTTTAATCTTATTTAGGAAGGAGTGAATTAAGCAGGGGTAAGGAAATGAAAGTTAAGCCTTTACCTTATGAGAGGAAAAAGAGATCAAATTCCTTACACCTTAAATCAGAGTGTAAGGAAAGAAAAATGAATAGAAATAAAGTTTCTTTCAATATTATCCTCTACTAGAACTTGAGTAGAGGGGATGGCAGGCTCTTGTAGCAATAGTAGAGATGTTCACGACATAATTTATTCGTGATATAATTTATGCGACAGGATAATTATATATATATATATATATATATTTTCCTTTTCCCCTCTTTTCTCCTAAACAAAGTAATACATATTATGTTAATTAATTCTATCTCCCAAATAAGGAGACATTAAATAACTTATTTCTTTCTTTTTCCTCGCTTCACTGAACCTTTCCGTATCCCAGTTTAGGCGCTAACTCTTCATTTCTTTCATTGTCTTCCTTCTTCAGGAAGATTTAAAATTTATGAAAAGTTGTTCGCACAGGTTTTTTTTTTTATATTTATTTTATTAGAATTATTTTGTACTCATTATTAAATAATGAAGGGACCCCTAACCAGGAGTGATCACGGTATTTTGGGATGGACTGACAGAGATACAGAAATAAATTAATTATCTTTAATCACTTTTATCATCACGATCTATTCGTAGCCAGCTTAAAGTGAGTCAGGATCCTCTAGTCCATATTATACGTGGCCGGATTGAAATTGTAATCTGACCGCAATTGCTTGTGGCTTATCGACAGGTTTATTTGCCTATTTAGATTGTAGTTTAGGTCTGGACGGGGGCCGGAGGTCGTCCGAAGACCGTCGGAGGTGAAAGAGTGGCCGGACTGACTGTCGGCAAAGGGGGTGAACTCCAAGCGGCCTCCGGCAACCCGCCCGAACCCAAACTACAATTTAAATGGACGGGTGAACCCGTCGATGGACCTCAAATAATTACAGGCCGAATTACGACTTCAATCCAGCTAAAAATATAATGTGAATTATTTTCTGGTTCATAAATATATGGACTAGAGGATTTGGCTCTCTTAAAGCTGCTGCATATTAGTGATGTAGATAGATAAACAAATTAATATATATTTTTGTTACAGGTTCGATTTGAGAGTTTTTTTTAAATCTTAAATATATATATATTTTTATTATTTTAAATGTCTTAATATTAATTTTAAAAACGGATTCGGATCGGATTTCTTCCAATGTCATATACAGCTCAGGAACTCGATTCGAATTCGCAGTACCGACGCATCAAAATATCCGAAATCCGAATCTGAATTTTCGGATCAGCTCATCGAGTTGCCATATCGGATCAGGTACGCTCGGTTCTTCCCCCAACCCTGGTCCTCGCTTCCTCTCCGGCGTGGCCGCTTCGTTTTGTTCGGGCTCCTTTTCCTCCCGAATTTCTCCGGAGCCATGAAGGTCCCCATGGGTCCTCCCCCTCCTCGAAACCCAAACCCTACCCTCGAGAACTCTAACGGCGAGCCTCCTCTTGCCCAGCACTCGCAGTTCACTGCGAATCAGGAGGGAGCTTGCGCAGCGGAGTCCGCCGTTCCGGAATCTGAAGCAAACCCCAGCTCTTCTTCGGGGACCACTGTTACCGATCCTGAAGTGGAGGCTGTTGAGAAACCTAGCCCTAGTGTTTCTTCCTCTTGCTCCTTCGGATCGCAAAGCGACAAACTACCCATTCCTTACTCGATCCCAACGTGGAGCGAACCTCCTGGGCACCCTTTCCTCCTTGAGGTCCTTAAGGATGGTATCATCATCGAGCAACTGGACGTGTGAGTTTTATCCCTTTTACATTTTCTCAAAGCAAAATCTTCTCTGTTCTTAGTGCATCAGTTTTTTTTTATTTGTCTGTAAAGGTTTCTTCTTCCCTTTGTTCTATGGACAATGAAATATTTTCTTCTTTTGCTTCCTTGTAGCTGTAAGGTGTAGGTTCTGTATTTCAAAATTTCATTTAACTGTAACTTTAACCCAAGAAAAATGCTGTTTGTAATCTTATCGTTTCTAGTTTCCATCAAATATGCTTGCAACTTTATAGTCCTAACTTATTGAGGTCTACAAGTTTATACGAAGTGAAGGTCTATCTTTGATTCTTGATTTAGAGATGGAGACTTTCGATTGACTGGTCAAATCACTTACATACATTATATTAGATTTATACGTTTATTATCTTACAATGTCATAAATTATACAAATCTAAGGGTTACAATCAGAAAATTAATTGTGCTTAAAATATTGTTTTTGTCAGAATTAGTAAATTGGATCAGTAAACTATCCGTGCATACTAGCATTTTCTAGAATAAAATGGAAATAATGAATCACATGTTAATGTTATAAATAATATTGTTCTCTCTGCTCCTTAAATGGTGGATGACTTGAGTTAGCAGTACTGTTTCATGGTTTCTGATTTCAACTTTTATATGATCTTAAGGATAATGACATTGAATGCATATGCTGTTCATTGCTCTAGTTACTTAAGGTGCAAAAGCTGATTTTCTCGACAAACTCTTATATTCTAGGTCTCAAAAAGGGGCATATATGTTTGGACGTGTTGATCTATGTGATTTTGTGCTGGAACATCCAACAATTTCCCGGTTCCACGCAGGTTTGTAACATATAGATTTTTGGTATTGTTGCATGCATAATCAATTTTTGCTAAGATTTATCTGCAAATAGTGTTGAACTGTAAATAGTCCTGATACTGCATATTATGAATGTGAGTCCTAAATAATTTACTTAGAAATGCTAGTATTTGGGAAAGCTTTTTCACATATTAATGTACCAATATTACGGTTTAGTATAAAATAAAATCATCCTTTGTGTTAAAAGAACCTTCTGCATATGCAATTTTTAGGAGAAAATTTCATTGGGTTTCAAGAGACTAGAAATTGTCAATGGAGTTAGAGGCTGAACGAGTGAGAAATAGGAGGTGAGGGCAACACACACACACACACAGGCCTATTTTTTGACCTGTTGACCCCCATATTTCCTCTTACTTGCATCACACACACACACACACACACACACACACACACATAGATTGTAAAACCTAGTCTCCCTCTCTCCCTCCCCTCTCTTGGTGCTGCCGACCACAACAGGAAGGAAGGAAGAAGATTTTTCTTCCCAAACTTCTTCACTTCTTCTTCTTCCTCTTGAATCTCATCACCTCCATGCTTGGCTAGTAGCAATCGAAGCCGAACCTTGTTGCTCTTGGAGTTGTCTTGAAGAACTCGGCGTGTATACGAATATAGGTGAGGTTCGAGGAACGTCACTAGTTGATGCCCTTCTCATTACGCATCATCCGTAAAGTACCACTAGAATAAATTGTTATTCTTAAAAGTTTTATTTTATGATTATGTCTACGTAAGATGTATCATGTATGCATTGGTGTGTGATGTAATAAAATTAGTTTTATTATCATATTATTTTTGCCTTCGCTGCATGTTTTGTGAAACATGTTAAACACACCCCACATTGGCCTACCCAACACGGTCAACATTGCCATGAAATAGAGTGAATTGATCCTTTACGGACCTTGATAACAACCATAAACAAGTTTTGTCCATCACCCAACCGGTAGTATTAGGAGTGGGTATGTAAGGTGGTTATCCCTTAAACTACAATTCCTGATCTCCAGTAGTGGTTTGATGGGTCTAACCTTTGCTACCTAACTCATCATGAGCTGGAACTCCAGAAGGGTTCACCTCTCAAGCAACAATTCATGTCTCATCGACTCAACAGGTCGCTTCCGTGGTTGTCCAGGATGACGATAGCGAATAGTGGTTGACCCACCATGTGTCATTCCTATTACAGACAACTAGATAATTAAGTACTACCAATAGTATATGATAACATTTATTCAAACTTATTTCCTATATCTTGGAGATGTCTTGCTGCTACCAAATCTCAAAACTCAAAAAGTCACATCGAGAAAATAACCCACTAAAAACTAAAACACTAAAAATATACATCGTAAACTTGTGGTTTTGATACTAATAAATTGTCATGCCTCGAAGGAGTACCTTTATGACAAAAATTGAGCAACATCTCCCCCCTATGACAACCAATCATTTTTCCCATGGCATCAACCCTCCATTGAAAATATTAAGAATGATTTTTCAAATGCACCGATTATACAAAAGAATAACCCTCTTTGCATCCCGAATTAATGTTGGAATATGTCTTGGGATATACCGGCTCATCAGAGAAGTAATAATTAAAAAGTTGAGTGTGTCTAACTTCACGATCTTTATTCAAATACTTCCATCTTTATGTTTTACTAGAAGAACTTTGAGTTTTTTGACATTGCATTTGTCGTTGCTCATATAGTTGAAGGATTATTTGTTCATCTATATCCTCCACATATTCTACCAATTTATTTCTCCAGAATTCATAAATCATGGAACTTTTAGATCGATTCAAATTTGTAGACATTTAGAATAAATGAAGATATTTGCGTAGTTGAGAAGACTATAATTGTAGAATAGAGGGTTTTAGCTTCCTTACGTATATATATAGGCTAGCTTGTAATGGCTACTTTTGTAACAACTATTTTGTAACACTAATTTTTAATGCCTAGTTTATTAAATTCATATAATTTCTAGCATTGAATGACATTAATAATTTAAAATGGATTACATAAATGTTGTAGCATATCAAATAAAATAAATAAATAAAGATTAACTTAAACACATCTAAATCAAACCATATAATTTCTATATAATTTTTTGACTATTTTCTTATGTATACAAAATTGTTTGATGCCATTTCACTACTATCTTTAATAAAAATTTCATAATCCTTATGAGCTATCTCAACTTTTTGTAAAATTATTTTTTGCATTTGATAATTTTTTTAATATTTTGCCAACTTTTTTTTTACATTTTGAGCGAATTTATCAAATGCTTACTAAACATGGACAATTTTAAAGATGTAGTATATATCCCGAATCATAGAAGTTTCAAGAGTTTCTTGTGTCTTAGGTTTTGGAAGTTGTTATAGTTCATCATCAAGAAATTGAATATCTTTGAGATCTATATTTAGATTGACTATTTCCTTACCTTTCCAAGACCAAGATGAAGCTTCTTCCATTAGAATTAGATATTTGAAGTTGAAATCAATTAAGATTTTAGAATTTAGAGACAATAATAGATCATATGTTGTGAAAATAATAAAATGAGCCATCTATTTATAGAGTTTAGAGAATAATGTAGATTAAATCATAGTCATTGATAAAAAAAAATATTCAAATAATCTCAACCTTCTAAAAAAAATTTCTCAATAGCTGGAATCATCTATCCAACTGTTGAAACTGATGCCAACTATAAAATTAGAATATATGATTGAACAGTCTGTTCACGATTAATTTTGGATTGAACCCCTAACTAGTCTGGCAATATATAGGCTTGTTATGATTTATGCTGATTTAACTAGGTCAATTAGTAATTGACTTATTGATCAAATTAGAGTCTTGCCCGAGACCCAACCCCAAGTTAGGTCGAGACACATCCCTTTCTATCCGTTTCCATCATGCTTGAGTTCGGGCTCTTAAAACCCTAGACTCCTAGGTGTAATCGGGCTCAAGCTCTAGAGCCCTCGACTTCCGAGTACTCAAGCTATCAGGGCACTCTAACACTCAAATTTAAGAGTTTGACGCTCGCAACCTGCTTAGGTTCGGGCAATCGAGAGCGTCATCCATTAGCTAGGGCTCGAGAGTGGACCATGTAATTAAGAACATCCTGTTGACATAATGTGAACATAATACCAACAGTGTCAAGTCTCTTAAACTATAATTTACTATTCAAATTGTAAAATAAATATAAAAAATGATCCTACATAAGAAAAACATAGAATGCCCATGTAAGAGCAACCACATCAACTACTCCTATCTAAAAATTATACTCTAAATTTTAGATAAAGTAGCTAAAACACTCTTGCATTAACTACCTTATCTATTTCTTAAATTTAGATTTAATGAATAGTGATTCTCTACCTTAAAAGTAAAATAATATTTTTTTTCAATCTCTCCTTCGAAGGAAAACAATAAAAATTAGAATTCTACTTATTTCATAAATATAATAATGAAAAATTAGAAGAGAGAGAAAGAAAACAATAAAAATAATAAAAAATAATATAAATTTTAGAGTAGCTGATGTAGTGTATAGTGAAAAATAATTATTTAAATTTAATAAAGTGGATGATTTATTTCATACATAGAGTTTGCAATTCTCCAAGGTGGGGAGGGTCAATGAAGATTGGAGAAGGTTCCCTTAGATATTTTGAAGTTAGTTAGCTCTTTGACTTGAGGTCTATTAGAGATCAAAGAAATATGGTATGAGACACTTAAGGGATCATAAGATGAAGATTATCGAGATACAATATTGACAATAGCTAGAAGAAACTATGTAGTTGAAACATGAAATTGAGTTTGGTGTATCTAAGAGATGAATAGTCTGGGAAGAGATTATTTTGGTGATAAAATTAAATTGAGGAAGATAAAATCTAATGTATGAGTTATGAAAGTTGAGAAATTTATATCCATGGTAGAGCCTAGATCTCAACTTAAGCAAGACTTATTGGATAGAAGAATCATAGATGGGGTTCTAATTGACAGGAGTTGATTCTAATCAATTGATGAGCTAAGTTGATTAAGAATTTGACTTAACGGATCAATCAACAAATAAAATGTTTATGCTATTAACATAAACAAATTTAAAATAAGTAAAAATTAATTATTTTTAAATTATATGTTTATTTTATATTATTAAAATGTCATATTTGGGAATTAACTTGAGATAATTTTTTTTTCAAATTAAAAATTATGTGCATATATATATACTAGTGATATTGTGCGCGTGAGTACTGTATCAACCATATTATTTTTTTTAAAATGCAATTAAAAAAATTAATATTTATTTAAATATTAAACCTAAATAATATTTATTAAAATATTAAACCAAAACACATTACTATATCCATAAACGTCTAAAATTTATTCGTTTTTAATTTTTTTTTTAATTTGACACTATAGCCCAATTAGGAAGCATGAACCCTAGAGGTAAAATATTAAAATTTTACCACTTGAACACTATAAACCGGAAGTTTGAACATTAGATGTAAAGAGTTTTAAATTTTTTTTAAAGATTTTACCTTAAGAAAAATTAAAAACGAGTAAATTTTAGATATTTTCCGATATAATAATGTATTTAAGATTTATATTTAAATAAATATTAATTTTATTATTAAGTTTATATATATATATAGTGGGGTTTTACGCTAGTTAACAAACGTTAGAGCAATTTTTATTTAAAATATTCAGCGAGACATTTGAAAAAAAATAAAATAAAGGAAAAAATAACGACGGAAAAAATAAAATTCTTTAAGCTCTAATTACCCCAAGGGTATTAGTGGAAAATTATTTACTCTCATGGTTCCGAATCCTAGCCCGACAGATCCTCATCGCTCTGAGTCCGACAGCCCCTTTCTCCTCACACCGGAAACCGACGTTAGGGCTTTTGTACCCTCTCCGACTGCGAATCCGCGCCCGTCCATTCTTTCTTCCCAGTGATGCACCATTTGTTGGGGCTAAATCTTTGTGAGTTACTCTCTTTGAATCACTAGTGGAAAAATGGGTTTTTTTTTTAGTGTTTTCTTGACTTGCAAGATTCAGTTGCTGATCATAGAAACACGATAAATCATCGTCTGCATAATAGTTTTTGTCGGTGTTTCGTAGTTTATCTACCTGTGCTTCTTCCGGTTGTTTCCTCTGGGCTTTTTAAAGATTCTCTCGTTGTAAAGATCGTTTTTTTTCCGCCTTAGGTGGTGAATTTGGGCGGTTCGCCCCCTGCCCTTGGTGATTTTAAAGTTCTGAACAACCGCAAAGATCAGGAACCACAACTTCAAGGTTGGAGTTGGTACTTCAAGAAGCATAAGGGCTTTGATATATATTTTTTAATCATATATTTTTGTAGATTGTTCTTGATAGAACATGCAGATGCGGTGCGCTTGTGGTGATTTTTGGTTTTGATTGGTTGTAAGTTGAGAGTAGGGTTTTTAAGTTGTAGCTAAGATAGGGGCGCTTTGTTGTGTGGCCGCTAGGCCACACGGTTCTCGGGCTACAAGTAGGGAGTGGTCGGTGGGATGCAATGAACCATTTTGGCCAACAAGCTCAAGTTTCTCGCCACCCTTGTCAACAAGGTGGGACTATCGTTTTCGTGCAGAGGGGGTTTCTTTTGGCTCACAAGGTGATGATAGAGTTGTGCACTGTGGATCTTCCATTTCATTGAATGACAAAAGTTCCAGGAGTTGGGAAAGGAATGAGTCATTTGCTAATCATCAGTTCACTGTCTCTGATGGTGCTCTTTCATGCACCAGTAGCCCTTCTGATAGCTTCCAAAACTATCATTTGAGACCCCCAGTTACACAAGGAGCCAGCATTGAGGAATACATCAGAGGTAAGCTGAAACTTGGATTCCTCTTTCTTTTAGCTTGGAAATCGATGATTTTATGGATAATTTTTTTTTAAACTTCAAAAAGGTCAACTGTGTCTGTGTGGAAGTCTATGGTTATTTTCATAGAGTTCAAATTTGCAGCTTATATACTTGGTTTGCATCCTGATTAGCAATATTTGTGCAAATGGAACAATATTGTATTCTTTGGGACATTATGAATTATGTAGAGAGTTCAATCATTCCTATTTTAAAGATAAATTCTTGGCTAAAAGTTGAAAAGAAAAAATAGTCAAGCTTGGATTTGATGGGTGTCTCTTTGAATTTGCTCATTATTCTACTTGTAAAAATTGGTTCATGTCTATCACGTGCACTTGATTAGACAGCATATTGACATTTTATAGGAAACTCAATGGAAGATGTTATCGTTTAGCTATTCTAGTTTGTCTACCCACTTAGGATAATCTATATACTGATATCAAAACATGCATTTTTATAGTTTTAATTGCACATAATTCAATGGAGGCATAAGATCCATGTAGTTGATCCAAATTGTTGGGACAAACATGGATTTGATGGAATGGTGTCAGTTTCCTGGTTCTCTTTTATTTTCAATTTCAAAGCGTCCATCGTTTGACATTTTCTAAAAGGATTAAGAGTCGTGTTTGGCCATTCTCTTATTATATGTTCTGTCATCATGGAAATTTAAATTGTTTTGACCTTTTACTGGAGATTTCACATTTGAAACTCCATTTGTGCACCTCTTTTGGTTAGATGTAACCCTATAATTACAAGATATGGCTACATGACCATGAGTTTCACCATTTACTCTCAGTTGACGATTAAAGATGCATTTTTGGCCTTTCTGTTATGTGTTTGCATCAGGGAAATTAATTTACCCTTTCACAGACATTTTAAAGTTCATCTGTGAGCATATTTTTGTTAGATGTAAATCTAGAATTGCAAGATATTGTGCATGACCAGGAGCTTCACTATGTACTTTGGTTGGGCATGTTCCTGAGTTGACAATTACATTGAATTATTTTATTTTACCATTTTAAGGCCTCATTGAGCATATCTTTACACTGTTTGATTACAATTTAACTCAAATGTGGGTAATGAATTCTCAAGCAAAAGTTGTTTCATTGATATAACAGATCCAGTATCTGGACCACTGGTCATCCCACGGTTTGTGGAGGTATCTCTATCGCACCCATGAATACAAAGAATATATTGCAACTAAGAATCTTAGATTCTTATGTAATGATCTGGATTGACTTACCTTTGATCTACAGGGAAAACTGGGGCTTCCATCCTTTAATGGTTCCTTTTCTTCGCGTTCAGATGGCAGTGAGTATGATGCTATATCAAAATCTCATGGTTCTGCTGGTTGCAGCTTCTCGAGTCACCGCTTTTTCATGCCAAAGGCCATTCATCCTCTATCAGTTCCAGACCACATTGCTGGAGGTGAAGAACAACACAGTAATGTTTTCTCGACAATCTCTGGAAACAGTCTACATTCTGATGATAGATTTATCAGACCACTGGCTGAACTTCATTCTTTTGGTTTATCAGAGACCAGTGCCGTCCTCCAGAAGGAGCCAGTGTATTGGGATAACTCTGGCAATGTTGACTTCATGGACATCTGTGAACTATTGGAACCCAAATCTACTCCTCATAATTCTTTGCATGAGTTATCCAAATGCGGACTATGCGAGAGGTTGCTGTCGCAGAGATCACCATGGTCCTCCCGCCGGATTGTTTGCAGCGGAGATTTGCCAACTGCAAGTGTTCTATCATGCTGGCACGTGTATCATTCTGAATGTTTAGAGCGAACCACCCCCAAGATATTCAAACATGATCCCCCGTGTCCACTTTGTTCAAAGTTGCACGAAAATATTTCTGATAACTGGGCTGGCTGTCGAATGAAAAATGGATTTCGAAGGTTGAAATCACCCGGGGAAGGGCCTTCTAGAATTTGGAGCTGCGCACAAGCGGGTGATTGTGTGGAAGGCGCTTTACATGCGCCAAAACATGGTGGGATGGTTTTATTGAGTAAAAGCCATATCAAGAGGCAGCTATCTATGAAAGGAAATTTGACCAAGAAACAAAGTGAGAACCCGAAGAGAAATGATATCCAAGTTGTTTCCCGCGGCAGAATATCAGAGGCACAAGGAGCTGTTGGGTGCTCCTCATCGTCGTCTTCGTCATAACTATCATTGTCATCATCATCATCCACGCTTTCTAACTTTATAAGATGCTGAAGCTAAGTTGTTTCGACGAAGTGCTTAAAGTCATAATTACTGTGAAAGCTTTCTGTTAAGTGACGGCTATGTACTTTTGCCCTTAAACTTGCATCCTCGAGATCTTGGTGCAGGTGAGCTTGTCTCGCGAGACTCTGTGCTCGCCTGAATTGTATTTCTGTTGTATGCATAAAGAGCAAGTTTATGGATTAGCCACGGGCTGTTTATTTTATTTGTATGCATGTCACTTGTAGGTCATGTTAAGTGTTTTGACCATTTCTACCTCGTATGTAGGGGCTGCTAACGAGTCAACTTTTGTGCTGTTCAAATTTATTTGAAAAAGATAATCAAGTCAAGCCAATCGAGCCTATTCTGAATAATCATTGAAATCAAAGATTGTTGACTTGATTTCTTTTTTATGAGTTTGAGTGTGATTAAGCTTGGATTAAGTTGGTTCTTTTAAATGTTATCAGTTTGAGTGTTTAAAAATTTTATAATTTTAAATTTATTTAATTGATTATTAAATTTGATAATATTAACTGAATTAATCTCATTTTTCTATTAAGTATGTTACGCTTGCTCGTTTGGTTTGGTTTGGTTTATTTACATAGAGTAATGATACATAACGTGAAAATCAACATGAATGACGTGGACATCCATGTAAGCATGACTGATTGATTAATTTTCTTCCTTTTAACGGGTTAAATTGCTCAAAGAAAAATATGGAAGAGAAAAGAAATAATATCGGTTAGTCAATCATGGATGTCCACGTCATTCATGCTGATTTTCACATTTTAATTTTACAGTGTGTATCATTACTCATAAATAATATGGTCTAACCCATACTGTTTTACTAACATACATAAATAACAAACAATAATCATGATCGTCACTCGTTAAAAGGAAGCTACAATTATTTTATTTCCAGAAGATCTTTTTCTAATGTTTTTATTATTACGCCAAATGCATGCTCTGCGTTAAGGATATAATTGATAATCTCTATTTTGTAGGGGCCAAATTCATTAATAAATGAGCAATTAATTATGGGGAAATTGCCCTAAACTCCCTCTTTCCTTCGCCTTTTTTTAGCTGTGAGATAAAAAAAAAAAAACCGAAGTTGGGAAATCTTCGGAGTTGGAAGCTACCGCGGCGACGAGATGGAGATCCGATGCTTCCCATCGCTTCTCCTTCTATTCTATCTCTCCTTGGCCGTCGTCGATCCAGTCTCCGCCTTCCTTGATCCTGCTCTTGGAACCACTCGCGTCGTCTTCCAGGTTCCCCTTTCCCTCCTCACTTGCAATTTTTCATGTTGTTAGGGACAGTGTCATAGCAGATCTTGATCTTAACCATTATCATTTTTTTTCACTCAGTGTACTTATATTGTATTGTCTTTCTGTCGGAATAGTCGACTTTACTAGGTTAGCTAGCTGTTTCGTCCATGCATTTGCAAGTTCTCGCCGATGACATTGATGGAAGTCCCTTGATTTATGCCATCAAATCAAATAATGAACTTTTCCTTTTGTTCAATTTCTTAATGTTCATGATCTTATATAGCTTTGCCTCAGAGTGTTTCGAGTACAAAGCTTTCAAGATATTCAACAAAAGGCCGATATAGACTATTCTGATAGATACACGCGTATGGAAAATATTACCACCATTTTGAATCGTTTTTCCCTAACATCCATTCCTAAATTAATGAATGTTACGCTAGTCTTTCTCTATGGATAATTAAATGAAAAAAAAATTCTATATGGAACGACTTGAAAACTTTATCTTACTTGAACAAAAAAAGAAAGAGAGTAAAGTTAGTCTTAAACAAGCACCAAAGTAATGACATAAGAATTTGCTTAGGTAATTTTGCTGTATGGTTTTTGATAAATAATTCTAATTATTGTTTGTTTCATAAAAGAGAAATTTATCCTTATTATATTAATGATATTCTTCTGTTTTGTAGTTCTAATCTGTATAGTATTCTGATAAATAGTTTTTTCATCCTCCTTGCTTTGTGTTGCTTAATCTCAAAACTTGTGCTTCTACATGCATGTCAGATATACCTTCTACATACATGTCAGAAGGATCCCGTCAGGATTTTCTGATTTTTGTGGATGTGATGGTTCATATTTTAAGGAATGTGTGGATCTAATCATCAATGAGAAACATGTCTATAATTTTGAATTTGCTGAACTCAAAGGAAGTGAATCTTACCACCTTTTCACTGCCCTAAATTATGTATCTTCCAGTATTCATAATTCTTTTGCTATTAAGTATTTCTTTATACATTTATATATCCTGTTGGATAAACAACTAAGAATTTATATTCTGCAGAGATGTTTAATTTCCTTTGTAGTTTTGACAACTAGTTAGAACTCCATAAATTTTTGGGATTTGCCAGAGGTACTATTGGTCGAAGGAGCTGAGACATCTCTAGAATTAAAGGCTTCAAATGGAGATATTTTTCCTAAGGCTATAATTAATCCAAGTACGATAAGTCGCATTTTCATCTGTTTTGTCCATTTAGAGAAATTAGGTCTATTAGATTTTACCCTCTGTAGGACAGTTTCATCACAATCTGTTGTCTGCCTGTTTGTGAAAAAGGGAATTAGGGATGATCGCTTGCTATAAAAATCAACGTTGGTTCAGGATGCTATCAAGTATTAATTGAGGATAATCAATCAACCTATCTTCAGACATAATTTATAAAAGTTCTAATCATGCAGAAATTAATTAAACAAAATTAAGGCTTATAATCAATTAGCATATGAATAAACATAATAGAGATTCAATTTCTGTGAAACTGAACAGATTGTAACTTAACTAATGAGAATCTAACTAAAACAGATCAATATATTGGTATATATCATAATTTAGTCTACTGAATATGTCTATCAGAGCAGCAAATTTTACAATTCAAAGAATAATACAGTACTCTTGTGAAAATAGTCTTATTCATATGAGTGAATCATTCTGAATTTTGTTGAATGTGTATGTATTAGTCGAAGATATTGTGACTTGGTTTATCAATCAAGGGATAAAAAATTGTTAATCTCTGTAAGTATTCCAAGTGTGGTTGTATGTTTGTATATCAGTAAAAACTAGACAAATATTTTATGTTCTGTGCGAGGAAAGTATGGGATGCAGCAAATTTCATGTCAATGAGGAATGAAAAGGAGTAGTGGGTTAGAGATTAACGTTGGAATAGAGAGCTTTTCTATACCCTACAGCTGGCTGGAATACAAACACTCAAAAACTACATAAGCTTAAACTGATGACAAGGGGAAGTAAGTGATCATGGCACCTAACATTCTGAAAAGCTACTTGTTTCTTGCTCTGTTGAAATACTAGCTCCAATTATAATTATTTATATCTTTTCTTTCCTTGAACTTCTTGTAAAAATGTAGGTTTATCTAATGTGAAAATGTCTAAGAAGCTAAGGTAGCCAAAATATATAATGTGGTTGTTGACTTTTTGAATTATTCTCTCTGCTAATTCAAAAAACAAGTATCAATTTTCTTTTCATGTTTGGGAAGGCATTTGCTGGTAGTGCACTATTGGTGATATGCATCACTTGAGCTCAAAGGATCAAGCATTTGAACAGTTTGATCTTTATCAATTTTCTTGGTTCTGAACTACTTTTCTATCGAGATGACTATCCTAAATTATTTAAGAGTGCCCTGTATAAAATTTTATGCAATATTCATCATTTTGTTCGTTCTCACTGTGAAAATGTTCTTTTGCCATTATGTTTTAAAACATTGTTTCAAAGTTAAATTAATTTCATGATTTCCAGTAATTTAAATCAAAATTCAGTTTGTGTTTAGGTTATATTTACAACTGTTTTATCTCTTGTGCAGACAAATTATGGTGACATTGAGTTTGGATTTTTCCCTAATGTTGCTCCCAAAACTGTAGAGCATATTTTCAAGCTTGTGCGGCTTGGCTGCTATAACACAAATCACTTCTTTCGGGTAGTGTCCTTACTAATCCACTTTTTCATATAGACATTTCTTCTGTAATAAAGTTTATTGTTATTGGCAGGTTGATAAAGGTTTTGTTGCACAAGTGGCTGCTGTTGTAGGAGGCAGAAGTGCTCCTTTGAATGAAGAACAAAAGTTGGAAGCTGAGAAAACTGTTGTTGGTGAATTTAGTGAAGTCAAACATGTAAGAGGCATCCTCTCAATGGGAAGGTAACTTATTATCAAATGCCCATCTGCCTTTAATTCATCTTGTAGGGTTCAGATTGAAAAAAATGTGTTTGTATTTTTTGCTGATTGTTGTTTTTGGATTGACCAAAGTATGCATTTTCCCTCTTATTTATAGTTAAATGCATATTGTTAAGTGATGTTCCGATAAAAGATTGTTGTCATTGTTTTTATTTTATTTTATTTTTGTTGGAGCAAGCTTGGAGGATAAGTAGCATCTCTTATCCATTTTTGTTATTTAAAGAATATGTGTAGTGAATTTCATCGTTAGCTCTCGCTTATTGTTGTTTTGCTTATTGTCTTTATGCATTCTAGGAACACAAACAAACACTTGATAGTAATTTTACTCTAAAATTATAATTTCTCAGACTTCATCCATAAGACCTAACCGATAACAAAGGGAGCAATTGTACTAAGGAAAAACTATTTTATTATGGAAAGTGCAAAGCCATGTTTTACACTCTAACCGTTTTGCCGTATCTTAGTTCGATTTTTTCTTCCTCAGATATTCTGATCCCGATAGTGCTTCATCTTCATTCTCTATCCTTTTAGGAGATGCACCTCACCTCGATGGCAAGGTATTTTGCTTATTGGACAGTTTTATATTTTCAATCAAATTGATATTTTCTCACCACTGACTTCTGATTTTACATGAACTTAGTATGCCATCTTTGGAAAATTGACTAGAGGTGATGAGGCATTAAGCAGATTGGAAGAGCTTCCTACACATCGTGAAGGGATTTTTGTTATGGTACATGCTCCACTGGTTCCATCCAATATTGTTCGATCTACCAAGTAGACACACTTATGTGTTTTTCTATTATCCTTGTAGCTTGCAATTTGTAGGCCTAAGATGTGATAGAATAAAATATGTTCCTCATCTTTATGTATCATGGCAGTTCCTCTATGCTCCTCGTATAGAAACCCATATACAATATAAATTGAAAAACGTCAACTCGTGGAAATATGACAGATTGAGGAACACCAAATTCCTTCTGGTCCCTTTTCACAACAAAAAAACCCTTACATATGCTAGTTCAAGAGTGCTATTATGCTCGTGTAGTAACATTTTCATGTTTTCTTTTTCAGCCAGTGGAGCGCATAACCATCTTGTCAACTTATTATTATGGTGAGAATTGACCAAAATTTCCTCCATTTGTTGCTGCAAGTCAAATTGTCGCTTTTATATGACAAATGAATTGCTAGTTCATGTTCAATCGATTTGCACTAATTATTGCTATCATGTAAACCATCTCTCGTACAAAGTCACTGCATATGCTGGGTATTATTGGCTTATATCTCTCTTCAGATACCAAGTACAACAGTTGCGAACTGGAAAAGCAAATACTGAAGAGAAAGCTTTCTGAATCTCTGTTGGAAGTTGAGAGACAGGTGGGTGACAAATAGTAGTGTCTAGACCCTAAAACTTCTGTATACTAACTGTTCATCTCTAATTTACAGAGACTGAAGTGTTTCTCATAGACTGATAGGAGGTATGTGTTGATGGTATACATCTAAGGTTTTGCTTTATGTTTGATATACACTAAAAACACTTGCATGCAATAGATAATGGTCAAAAACTAATGTGTTATTCTACCTAAATTTTGACCAAATCAAGGGTTATTTCAGTTTAATCTTAGGATTCATACAAACTTTTTTTGATCTGAAGTTGGAGTTCATTCATCAAGCAGAAACTCGAATGGTAAGTTCAGTAAATTAGTAAATTAGAAAATTGTGTCTGACCTAAGTCATGCATCATTTTTGATACATTATTTTTATATTTATTTATTTTCATGCTTGAAAAACTTGCTACTCCTTTTTCAAGTATCCAAGATTGGCCATCTCACATCTTTCATGGATTTTTTTTTTTTAATCTTAAATGCATATTGTTATTGAAGATTCATTGTAGCTAAGTGGTGGCTCTAAATGGAGCAAGTGAGTGAATAAGACGGACCAGCCGAATAACTATTAACTATGTGGGTTATATGAAAGAAATACCATTGTCTATAGTCTCAAAACCTTCAAATGCCAAATAGACTATGTAAGTACTCCAGATTGATTTTGATGTGATCAATCAAGTTAGGTTAGACTCTGTGTATTTGATATTTTGGATGCGGTGCATTCGAGAGACGAGGATCTGTGGAAGAGTACATCAACGGACAAGAAGGACGTGCGCGACGCTTCCGAGGAACGAGAAGCTGGAGTAGAAGACTGCTCGAGGAAAAGGTCGGAGTTGGGTTTGGTTGAGCTCAACTCTATATGGCCGGAGAATCACCCAAGCGATCGAAGCAACCGGACAAGTCAACGTGAAGTTGATTTGTCCAAGCACTTGGACCAAGTCCAGGCGCCCGGACCAGCTTGGGTCAGCACAAGCGCCCCGTTGAGATGTTACTGCAAGGATAACATTCAGATTCCACGTCAGCACCAATCCAGGCATCTAGACCGGTTCAGGCGCCCGGGCATGGAAAAGAGGCTTATCATGAAGATTATGCGGAGCCGTTGCGAAGCGGATAAGGCGTCACAGTGGGGGCACATTAACCTGGTCTAGGCACCTGGAGCTTCCACGTCAATCAATGACTATACTCGACTAGTAGGCTATAAATAGAGCCTCGATCCTCGTAGTTCAACATAACACTTGTTAACGAATATTATGTTTTCAATTTGAATTTTGTTTTTCTGTTTCAATACGTTCAACGCTTGTAAAAGAGCTTCTCCACCTGACTTAAAGGAGATCTTTATTGGAGCTTTTACTGCCTTTGATTAATAATCTCTTCAGTTGTAAATTAAGTAAAATTTTGTCCTTACTTTTTATTTATTGCTTATATTTTATTCATTTAATTAGCGTGCTTTTCCTTGCTAAGTTTAGAAGCAAGAGACAATTTTTAATTATAATTTACAAGCTATTCACTTTCCTAGTTGGCCTCACCAGACCTAAGGTAATTCCATTCCCCGGGTAAATTTGCTTTCTCTAACACGCCAACTTTTGTAGGTCGGGAAATGCTAAATTGTGCTCATATGGATCTCTCTGCGTTGAAATACTAAGGTTACATTTGGTAGGGTGTAATCAACTTTGTAATGTAATCAAGATTACATTAAAATGCTGGTTACTTTATTTGATATCATTTTAACCTTGTAATGTAATCTCAATTACAAAAGTTAATAAACTTTTGTAATCTCGATTATAAAGCAAATACTATGTAATCCGAATTACATTTCAACTCAGAATTTGATGTGCAAAAACACCATTAACTTATCTTATGAAAGCACCCACTCAACAAATCCATCGATACCACCTCCCTCATAAGTGGTCAGCGCCACCGCCGACCGCCGTCCTTCGTCGGCTGTCGTTGGAGGGTCGGCCGACCACCCACAGCCGCCCGACCGCCACTCGCCAATAGAGGTCGTGTAGGACCGTATCGAACCAGTGGACGGAGGTTGATAACCTGCAAGTAAAAAAAATATCTCGAGCTATCTTAAGTAGGGATTTAACGTCAGTTTAACACAACTATAAAAAACATAACTATAAAAGAAGAAACTCGATATTTACTTGGTTACAATCTAGGTGGTTGTTAATCCACGATAGTTAAAAAAACTCACTAAAACGATCTCGTTCTTTGGGCAGAGAAGCGTCTTACAAACTTTGAATGCTCAGAATTTAGCTAGGAAAACAATATAGAAGTTGTGTAGTAGTTGTTGTTTAATTCCTAGCTCTAGGGGTCTTTTTATAGCTCCTGAAAATCTGATCTCGTGAGCTGAGGATGCCTTCAGGGATGCCCAGGGCGCCCTTAGTTGAATAAAGTTTTATCTTAACTAATAAAA
>JBBPFQ010000002.1:7059372-7070098 GCA_037974815.1 Kaempferia elegans
TTAGTTTAGTTTCGATTTGGTTCGGTTCGATTTGATTTTAGTTGATTTGATTTAACTCAAAATATTGTTTAATCAGTTTATCCGAATTTTAATTTTTAAAATTGAAGTCGAACTGATTAAATCGATATTTGTAAAAAAAATTTAAAATTTTAAATTAATCGAACCGAACTTTTAACTTTGATCGATTAATTCGATTTAACCGAACTTTTACTCACCACTAAGTACAAGTTGCAGTCGGCCTCATTTGAGTCAAGATGACTTGGTATTTTTTTCCCTTCCTTTATATAGGTTTTTTACATTGTTCCTTTTTCTCTTCTTCCTCCTCCTGTTTGGTCTCTTTCACTAGAAATTTCTTTTCTTCCTCAATCCTCGGTAAGTGTGATCTGTCTGAATAAGTACTATTTGAACCCACTAATATAGTATCCTATGGCGTAACGCAGACGGTGAACGCATGACATCTCTGTCATAATGTTCAAGGGTCAATTCTCAGTAATTGACGACCTAAGATTACCTCCTATACACCTAACGCCTATATATTTATATTTACCTCCTTTCATATATATAATTTCAGACATAAGGGCTTACTAAGGTAGCGGAAAAGAATATATATATACCAAGTACTCACTTTTACACCTATACAATTAAAAAAAATTGAGGAAAGTATATTTTTACCTTCCAAAAGTCAACTCGAATGCCTCCCTTTCAAGTTTGATAATGTTAAAATCGCCCTTCAAGACCCCTCTGATTAAGCATCCATCTCTATTTTTATTTTTGTATTTAAATGTAGAAATTATAATCGATCAGTGGTCCTTAAAAATGGATTATCTTCCAACCAAGACCATATTTCAATACTCTATTAAAGTCCTTTTCCCTTAAAATAGCCTCAGCTATCTAAATCCCTTAAAAGAAAAATTAACGAAAAGGGAAAAATCAGTTGAGTGAAAAAGATAATTTTGTGTTTTTAACACAATATAATATAATATTATATTATATTATATTTATCACGGAGCAAGCAGCGGCCGATGGCGCCGTCTACCGAAGGAAAAAAAAAGAATATAATTTCATTTAATCAACACTGATGAATAATTATTTTATTTTATTTTTAAATTATACGTTAAGTAAGAAACTATTTATAACTTCCGTGCAATTCGCCCATCAGTCTTTTGTAAACGCACCGATCGGCCACAAATGTTTGGGTATAAATTTGATATTCAACATCGTAAAAATTTATTATGTCCGTTTAATAAAATAAATAAATTTAAATAATTCATAAATTAGATGAATAAATTTGAATATATACGAGTTCAATTTGTTAATATTCGTGAAGAGTGTCTAAAAATAATATTCATAAATATTATTTGTATTCAATATTCATTAGAGTAAAAAAAAGTCCACTTAAGTGATAAGTATTCGGTCCCAATGTAAGATACAATTATAAATTTAAAGGGGTATTTTACCTTAGTATAAGGACCTTTTACATGTATGAGATCAAACATATTATGAAATATTTTACATCCGTTAAAAATTGACCCAATATATATTGAAATAAATAATTTTGTAACTATCAACTGAATCAATTCCTTATAAGCAAAACCACTTTCAATAAATAAATTTAGGTTTGTTTGGTTAGGGTGCAGAAATAGAATTGATAAGGGATTTTCTGGACCATAATTCCTATTCTATTTCTGGACCAGTGCATATCAACCGTTGGATCAGATCAAGAGGGATCAATATTTGGATCTTTTCTCCGATCTAACATATGATATGCACTGGCCCAGAGATGGACCAGAGATTGTGGTTCAAACGATCCCAACTGATGAATTTGATAGTAGACTGGGATAAAAATAAATTAAGTCATTCCAATACTGTTGTTTGATTTAAAGTTGAAATTAGAGATTAATGATTGATTAATTAATTAATTTTGAATTAAAGTTTAATAATCAATAATTGGGATTAATTAAAGTCGTTGATTAATTTATTTAGTTAGGATTAATTGATTAATTAATTTGAGATTAATTAACATAATTGATTAATTCATTCATTCATTTTGAATTAAGGTTTAATAATTAATAATTAATAATTAATTAGTATTAACTAAGTAATTGATTAATTTATTTAGTTTAGGATTAATTAATTAATTTCTAATTAATCTAAAATTTAGTAATTGATTAGTTAATTAATTTAGGATCTAATTAAATTAATTAATTAATTTTGAATTAAAGTGATTAATTAGTTAATTAATTATTTTAATTAATCCTAAATTAAAATTAAAAATTAATCAATTACTTCAATTAATACTAATTAATAATTAATTTCTAATTAATTAATTAATTTAATTCCAAACCAATTCAAATTCAATCAATCAATTATTAATCCCTAATTAATTAGTGAATCAATTATTTAATTAATAAATTATTTTAATTAATTCTAAATCAATTCAAATTCAATCAATCAATTATTAATTCCTAATTAAATAATTAATATATTTATTTAATTAAGCAATTATTTTAATTAATTCTAAATCAATTCAAATTCAATCAATCAATTATTAATCCTAAATTAATTTTGAATTAAACTAATTAATCAATTACTTCAATTAATACTAATTAATTATTAATATCCAATTAATTAGTAATAATTAATGTATCAATTATTAATTAATTATTAAATTTAAATAAATCCTAAATTAAAATTAAAATTTATAAATATTTTTAATTACGTCGGGATGACACATAAATGGATGAGAATGAATTCTAAATCCGCCACTTTATTTGAGTTTGATTATTTAAAAATATTCTAAAATTATCATTTTCAAACTCATTAAGCATTTATTTTTATTGTTTCATTCCTCCCTTTTTAAACCCATAAACCAAACCTTACCTTATATTATCAAATTTAATAATCCACCAAATTTAAATTTTAAATTTTAAACAATTTAAGAATTCAATAATATTTAAATTGGAGCATTTTAACATTTTTCTATTCAGTATTATTGACCTCTAACTACATGAAGACATGTAAATCATAGAAATATTTTATCATACCATAATGACCTTTTATATGATGAAGATCAAACACCCAATGTGATATTTTATATCTTTTAAAAATTAATCTTAAGACCTATTGAAGTGAAGTAACCATTTATAAATCACAGATTATATAAAAAAATCAAACTTAATCAAATTTAAGTTAATAATAATAATAATAAATTAAATTTGAATAATTATTTTAACAGTTTAATTCATTTTAGACTAAACATATAAAGTTTAATGATCTTATTAAATAATTAAATTTGAAATATAAAGTTTGATTCTGTTTTTGACTCATTTTATCGACTTTAAAGGAGGAATAGACATTAGTTTTAGAGATGAACATGTTCGAAGCTTTATATATATATATATTATTGGTTTATGACAATACATTCAACTAATCAGCGTTGAATTATACACCTAAGAATTACACCTAACAAATAATTTAAGAGATCAAGATAAAAAAAAAATGATATATATCAATCAAGAACATAGCACTTATTGAAATGTCAATTTATATGGTAAAAGATGATTCGTTCGTTCATTGCTTCAATTCGTCCTTAAGTCAATATAAAAGAGATAAATCATAGATGACTATTAATCATTTATATAAATGATCAAAATATGAGAGAACTATACGTTCAAACGTATCAAATTTTAACCTCTAAAATTCTTACGCCAACCTCCCATGTCAATTTAGAACAATAGCAATATATATAATTTTCAAATTTTCAAGCATCAATTATAAATTACGGGCAGTCTTTTTCTTGCACGTGTAGAGATTATGGCCACAGATCTGGTTTATTTAAAATTTGACATCTAACAACATAATTTATGGGTATCATTATAAGCTATTAAATTCAACTCCTGGACCCCACATCTGAACGATTCATTGGTGGTGTTTGATTATTATCAGAATGCTTTCAAAAGTTTAATTTTATTGTTAAATGCCTCAATCAACATTAAAGTATCCATTTTTTTCTTGTAAATTATTATCTAAAACATTAAAAAGTAGTTTTAATATTAATTAAAATTTAATTAAAGAAATCACCATCTATGTATCTATGGACCATACTTAATTGTCAACTTCAATTCCAACCCATTTTTTCTACAAGAAATTTCAAGTCATTTAATGAGATCATGCCCTCAGCAATTGAAGTAAATTGGATGTGAATATGTCTCTGCACCATGCTTATTCAATTGCCACATTTAATCCCAACCCATTTTTTGTATTCTGACTAATAGAAAAAGATTGCAAATACAAATGAGAAACAATTAACTACAATTACTGAAAAGCAGATGTTCATCATATTCTGTTGAACCACCAAATTCTTGACTCACATCTAAAATCAACTGATCAACTAACAGTACTAGTTAAACAAATGAGATACTTCAACCTTCATAATCACAGTCCATAGGGACTGAAGTAACCAACTCTTTCTTTGGTTGCAGGCCATCTGAATTTGCCTCAGATTTCATACAAGCATCTCCTCTATCATTGGAAGTTTCCAGTGCAGTGTTTTCAGAACTGCCCAAAGTGTCTCTTGTGTCATTGGAAACTGACAGACACATGGTACTCATATCATCAGCATTTTTTAAATTTTCAACATTGGACGCTAACGTATCATCAGCTATCTGCTGGACCCGGGTACAAGCATCTCCTCTATCATTTGAAGTTTCCAGTGCAGTCTTTTCAGAACTGCCCAAAGTGTCTCTTGTGTCATTGGAAACTGACAGACACATGGTTCTTATATCATCAGCATTTTCAGAATTTTCAACATTGGACACTAACGTATCACCAGCTATCTGCTGGACCCGGGTAACCTCCTCGTTAAGAACTGCACTATTATTTTTCAGGACAATGAGTGAGTTTAGTTGTGTTTGAACAGAAACAGCCATAGCCACTGCATGATCACGCATCACAGAATCATGTGGTGGACAATATAAAATACTTGCTAAAATCCGGTTAAACTCATTGAGGCTTGATGATGGTGCAGCCAATCCTCTATCACGAAGGAATTTAGTTAGTTTGATAGCGTGCTCACAGAGGTTCCCCATTCTAGACCAATCACAATCACATATCACAAACTCAGAACCAGGATTGCATACTTGATGCAGCTTCTCTCGGTTTTTCTGATTCACTACTTTGGCACATTTGCCATCAATGAGAACATCAGAATCAGGAATCCTAAGTGCCTGCTGCCAAGATGTGAATCCGCTTCTCCATTCATCTTTCCAGTAGCGGGCAAAACTTTCTTTCTCAGAATATTTATCCAGCCAGTAGTATGAATGTACTTTGGTTCCCAACTTATCTATCAGCCAATCTGCGCGCTGGTAAACACTTGAGTCCTCCTCATTTAGGAGTCTGAGCTTCAGCAGGTGATGATATGATTCAATAGCGGCTGAAGCTTCTGAACTAGCCAATGGAAGAGATTTTAAAGCAGCAATCCAAGCACCTGTTATTTAGAAAGAGAGAAAGATCAGCGATAAGAAGCATGAAGATTTTAATTGATATTTTCTGATCAAATCTGCACCAACCAAGTCTAGGAAGCCAGGTTGCACTAAAGTAGTCCAAGAACTCTCGGCAATCAACAAAATCTTCCATGAATGCTTCAAAAAGATCCATGTCACCACACCCTTTACAAATGCTGGACAATGCTTCTCCAAGGCGTTTTGACATCATAGCTCGGACCTATCTCTCAAAACATTTATTAATCAAGCTTTTACGAAATGCATGAGAAACACGCCAACAGCTAATTATTACAGAACAGTTGAATATTTCCCTGAACACAGATCAAATCCATTAATTTACATAACAGATCATTCTGTATTAGGAGAATACTAAATACCTGATAGACATCACATCAGCTAATGGATCATCAACAACAAAACCACCCAACTGCCATGTTGGATCTTTAGAATGAACTCTATCATAAAGGGCTCCCATCCATCTAAATATTTCCCGACTTGCAAAGTTTGGGGAAATGATCCAAGCAACTGGAATAGCATTATTGTTTGAGTCAAAGACGAGGAGACTGTGTACTGGATGCTAAAGCAAAAAAAAATAAAAAAAAATGAGAATTCAGCTTGTAGGATGAAGTTAACAAGTTTTGGTGGAAAGTGTACAAACCATTCATACTTTTAATTTGTGAGTGCCAAGCCTTGAATCAGATGCTAGAATACTGTGGTTGCCAAATTGAATCATTTGTTGAAGTTGCCACTCTGTCTGAATGCCTAAAGTAAAAGGATCTGAACTTGAGAAATTTTCATAATAGAAAATGTGATCCCTATGGCTTTCAATCCATAAGCCAATACTAACATGATCATCTGGATCCAGCTCAAAGGCTGAACGCCTAATCTTCCTCTCCAACCTTCGCACATACCTATGGGTGAGAAGATCATCTCGAGTACATGGTCCACCCTGCTTCTGGACCATTTGAGTATGCCTCTGCATTATGGTTTCAACAGGAACTCCAACATAGAGCAGTGACATAATTTCAAGACGAAGTTCATCAGAAATGTAAGGTGCAAACATTGCTCGTGTCCCAGCAGCTTTCTTGTCAAGAGGACCATGGCAAGGTAACCCTTTTTTGTCGACATGTTTATCTTGATTGTATATGATAAGAGCAAGAGAAGGTTCAGCTATTAACCTCTTTACAATAAAATGACATACACAACCTCTCTTTGTGTTTGGTCGTCCAGCAGGAGATTTCCTCTTTGTAGCATAGTGCCTGCTAGGGCGAACTACACCACCTTTCCTATGGTCATCTGGCCCAAACGAACACCAATATCTGCATCAAGGTAAAACCATTATGTATATAGAAATATGTCTGTAATAGGTAATCAAGATTTCCAATATCTACAATAGAATCCTATGCTTAGAAATAGATCAATAAAAAAAAACTAAAGTCCAAACAATCAACAATGCATCTGCTCATACAAGTGTAAATGGGTGTCCTTGATCCAGGGTACAAACAAAGGAAACATAAACTTGAACTAAGATATCAGTAAGTCAGTGCCAGAGGAATTATTCATGTAAAAATGGCTGTAGTTTAAACATCAAATGATGGCAAAGCTGCGCAAACTTAAAACAACTATCATAAGAGACAATCAATAATCACCCAGATAATAGTCATTTTTGTCAGAGAAGAAGGATATCCCTGCATATCATAATAATCATAGCAAATATACCAAACAGTATTGCCCTTGTCAATAAGTTCAGGTTTTCCTTTCTATCTGCCACAATCACAGAAGAGGCCAACTGCAGTATACTAGTTCTGGATTACCACTTACAGAATATACTCAAGAATCCCATCGACTTTTGGTTTGTATGCCATCTGAGGAGGGCGCCTCCTACGTGCTTCAACATGGAACCTGGTTGGGCATTCCTTGTTATTGGATTCACCTCGTACAAAATCATTCACCCTTGAGAAGGGAATAAGCGCAAGGCGATCCATTTTGTCTCTCCATCCTTCCACTCTTGACCACACAATATCTGCAGCAGAGAACTCCAAAGTTTGTGGATTCTGCACTGGGAGCGTCAAAATCTCATCCCATCGAGCCATTATGAATCTACAACATATCACACACAAAACAAAATGTCATTTTGAAAAAAGGAGAAGAAAAATTCAGTTCTATCACAAAACCTCAGAAAAATTAAATGATGCAGTACAGGTGAAAGATACGAAAAAGTAAGAAGAGGTACCAGTTGAACTGAATATTAAATATCACATCTTCCCCGTTAAACTATTATGGTATGTTTCATACAAGATCTAAATAAAGAAGATAAAGAGGACTTTCTCAATGACACTGTCCGCCTAGAACTTTTCTTTCTGGGGTATCAATACCCAGGGCTGTTAACCGGTACAGATATGAATCAAAAGACTCCAAGCAGTCGCACTCGCCGGCAAAAGGAGGATCAAAAGATCCAAGAAGAAGACTACCTAGGGCATCGCAGTAGCGGCCGTCACGTGTGAAGATGAAGAAGAAAAGAGGAAGGAAAATGATGCGGGGGAACGGAGAGGACGAGAGACGCGGAAGAGGGTTTAGGGATTATATCTGGGAAGATTTTAAAACGATTCCCATAATTTTGAGAATTTACAAAATAGTCCCAAAAGTATCCAATGTACAAATTCACAATCATCCTTCGTTTCTTTTTTCCTTTTTTTTTTTTTTTTAAATCTAAGCAATCTCAAAAGATTCGACAGTCATCTTGAATAAGGTGGTAGATTTCTGCTGCACAAACTATAAATTTGATTGATTAGTAACCAACAATTTTCTTGAATCCCAGGAACTAAGAAGAGAAGAATACAACCGTTATCTCTCTCTCTGGGAAATAAACTTGTTGAATGTAGTAGTTCATGAGTCCTGCTTAACTTGAACCTCAAGGGAATCATTGCATCACCCACACTTCATCCCTACTCATTAAGTCGTTCGTACCTCGTCAAGCATTATCACTCCCAGTGTCTCCAGCACCCTGGAGATTAGCTCAAATTGTGCTATATGTGTGTCAGCTGATACAAAAGAATAAGGTTGACCTCTGATATCGATCCAACTTCTGCCGACTACTTTTTGAACTCCAACTGTCAAAATCTTATTCCTAACTTTCATCGCCTCATCCCACCCTTTGCTTTCAGCATACAAGTTTGCGAGGAGAACATAGTTGGAAGAATTCAACGGTTCCGACACATAGAGTTGCTCAGAGATGCGCTTTGCCGTGACCAAGTTTTTCTGTCGTCTACATGCTGCAAGCAATGCACCCCAGAGGCTAATGTTTGGTGCTGTAGGAAGGGCTAGAATCACAGCTTCTGCTTCTTCAAGCAAACCCCAACGGGCAAATAGATCAACCATACAGGCATAGTGTTCAGCTTGGGGTTCACATGAGAACACTTCAAACATGTCGTTGAAAATATTACAACCCTTGCAGATAAGCCCCACATGGGAGCATGCAGTCAAGACACCAACAAAGGTAGCATGATCCGGCATGACTTCATTGCGGTGTACCTGAACCAGTTCATCAAAGAGTTGTAGAGCTTTGGAGGCTCCTCCATTTTGTGCAAATCCACATATAATCCCATTCCATGAAGCAATGTCTTTCTCGGGTAAGCTTCGGAAGAGTCTTAGTGCGCCAGTTGTTTCTCCACATTTTGAATGTATAGTGACAGTTGAGCTCCCCACGATAACATCAAGTTCCAAACCTTTCTTAATAGCCAAACTGATATTGCTTACCATTGTCATATGCACAGACATCGCCGCAATAACCGATCAAACTGCCAAAAGTATGAGAGTTTGGTTCCACTTCAGCCATCCGCATAGAATTCAAAGCCTCGAAAGCAGTAGTAGTGTTGCCGCTTGCCAAAAGACCTGAAATTATGATGGTCCAGGAAACTGCATTCCGGTTATATATTTCATCGAACATCCTAAGTGCCGAATCAATATCTTCCTTTGAGTACAGATTCAATAATGCATTGCAACAAAAGCAGTCCGTAAAGAATCCACCTTTAGTCATCAATGAATGCAGCTAGCACTTGCCTTTCGAAACCCACAAGTGATCAGCAAGTCCGTGAACTTGTCTAATCCTATCCCTGATGACCTCCATGAAAGTCTTGAGACGTAATTCACCCATCCCTAATATCGAGTAACAGTCCATCAACACTTTCCATGCTGCCAAATCTCTCTCATCCATTTCGTTGAACAATTTCCTTGCATGAGTTATCTCATCGGAGCCGACATACATGTTCATCAGGTTGGTGCTGACAAACAGGTCCATGGGAAACGACGCCATCATCAATTCATCATCATCTGCTCATGAAGCTGCCATCCCGTGCGTTGATCGCAGCAAGCGAGGATCGTCGAGTAGGTGAAGTTGTCGGGCCTGTCATGACAACGGGCCATGGTGGCGAAACAAGCAAGGGCTTTGTTCCGACCAAATATTGGTCGAGCCACTAGTCGACGAACGATGCGGTTCATGCGTCCCCTGGAGATGGATAGTGTGGATGACGAAGAAGCCCTGAAAAACACTTCAACATAAGGTTAGACTGGCTCCTGGTGTTAAATACGGAAACTAAGAGGGTTTAAAATGAAAAAATTATCTAAACCCAATACCCAATTCATTTATTTGCCATGATCCTTTCTATTTCCTCTCCCTCTCATAGTCGCGGCGATTTCCTCTCCTCTCACGCGCGACAACTGTCGCCTCTCCCACGCGCGACGGTTTCATCTTTCTCGCCGGCGCAAGCAGAAAACCGATGCGACACTTCTTCTCATCAGTTTCTTTCTCGTGATTTTGCCCTAGCCTCTCAGCCGAAAGATCCTTCTCTTCCTCTGCCTTCTCACGCGAACAACCGACGTTGTATCTCTTTTTTTTCCTTTCCGTGATTTCCCTCTGCTTACCTCTCCCTCTTGCGCCGATCACTGGCTATCAGGCAAGGACTCTAGTGGCCACGAAGGCTTGGACATCTCTAGGTAGGTTTTCCTTCTCGGATCCCAGTTGCTGCTCCGGTTCGTTGCTAATCGCGCCGATTTGTTGCTGGCAGAGGGTGGAGGCTCTCTTCCTTCTTCACATCTACTTCCTTCCGTCCAAGGTAACCCCTCACCGGGGAGCTTTCAGCCACCAGCAGGGAGCATTTGTGTATCGCTGACGTTTTCGCTCTCGTCGCACATCACCAGGTAAATTGTGTCCTTTGAACCTAAACCTA
>JBBPFQ010000002.1:7092401-7106574 GCA_037974815.1 Kaempferia elegans
ATAAGTTTGAATTATCAAGCTCAATAACCAATCAAACAAACAAAAGTCTCAAACAATCAAACAAGCTTAAATTGAAAGTTTGATAACATCTAAACGAACCAATCTTATACCAAGCTCGAACTAAGCTCAAGTCAAGCTTAAATTAAGAGTTTGATAACATCTAAACGAACCAAGCTCAAGCCAAACTTCAAACAAACTAAAGCTCATAAAAATTAAACTAAGTCAAGCTTGAACAACCATTTCAAAAGCTTGGTTTATTTTAAGTTCGGCTTGGCTCGGTTCGATTATCTTATCAATCAAGCTTGAACACTCTAAAGCTCGGCTCAGTTCGACTTGTTTACGGCTCTAAAATATCCTCTTACAGAGCGATTTGATCCGTTAAGATGACTTCACTACAAAAATTTTCCTTTTCCCCCTAAGTCCTCAAAAATATTGAGGAATGTATCAAACAAAGGAATCTGAAGTCTGAGGTACCCTTTAGATAAAATTGGAACATAGGGGATTTAGGATTTAGGGTTAAGGAATTGGGGAATTTTGCTCTCAAAACCGGAATGTCAAAATAATTACCCAAATCATTCTTCGACGCAGCTCTGCTCGTTTGCCCTGCCACCGCCGCCTCGTCCTCGCCTCCCGGCAAGGCAACAACCGACGGCGATCTGTCTCTTCTTCAATTGGTACTTCTCCTTTCCCAACTTTTTTCTCTTCTCTATTGCTTTCTCGCATGCTTATTGCGGAAGCTGGCCGAGGGAGTCTGGCTCGAGATGGATGCAGTCCTCGTTGGAGGAGATCATCGAGCTCAGGAGCGAATCGTTCGTGTCTACGCCGGATTCGAGGGTGCGTAGCTCTCGGATGCGGTTCTATGGCCTCCAAGATTTGTTTTTTTTTCGCAAAATTGTTTTTTTCCCTTCCTGTTTTCTTTTAGATATATGTAAATTCATACAGAACCATTCGATGGTGATTTGCTTTACGGTGGGAAATTATACGCTTCGTAGTTGAGTAGGAATGAACTAGGCGTCACTTGATTTCTGGCTTTGTTGAGATCGTCTGACGAGTTCGCGTTAAGTACATCCAGCAATCCACGATAGGAGTTTGAACATAGATCCATTGTCGGTGATTCAAAGGAGCCCTATGCCGTAGAAATCCCTTGTATTGCGCTAGACACTGCTTATTTTCTCAGTACCTCAACCTTCTCTTTCTCCTTAACTGCACCTTCTCTCAGTTGGTTGAGTCGTAAGACTGTATTCTACTCTACAGCATCAGCCTCTGCCTCGCCTCTCAATTGGCCTTCGACAAACACCAACTCAGGTTCTTTGTTCTCTACTCCTAGGGGATGGCCACCTTCTCTACTCACTCCAAAAACCACCGCCTCATTGCCAGCTCCACTTTGATGATATGCATTAGATGTGTTGGGATTGTTTTCCTAGAATTGTTTGTGGTCAGGTTCATTTCTCTAGATAGATTTTGGTACTGAAAATCTTCACTTTCCACTTTGGAGTTATTATGCATTGCTTTTAATCTGAATCTGGATTGGATGCGTTCAATTACTTTATCAAGAATACAGTCTTGGTAACACTTTGGGACCTGTAGCAAACTTTTTGTTAGAATTTGCCGTGGAACATTACTAAAGGATTGTGTTTTTCATTTGGGAATTGACAACGGTACTAAAGTTCATTTTAGTATTCCGTTGCTGTCCATAGAGGGTGGCAGATTTGCTACAATGGGATAAGGGATCAAAATCCCTCACTCCTTAGCCGGTCGAATATAAGCTGCCTCGTGATTTATTTCTTTTCACATAGCTTAGGGACGGACTGTGAAGGGTGTTTGGAGTGAGCGTAATCATTTTTTTACTACAATTTTAGTATTTCGTTGCTGCACATAAGACCATGGATTTTATGTTTATGTGGTGTTGTTGCATCAATCTTCCCTTACTGTGAAGATGATTAAGGCATTGTTCTTTTTATGCTGTTGCTTCGCAGAATTTGTATTTGGAATCTTCTGCACTCTGTATATAACTAGAAAATCTGTTCATATTATATTATCAAGTTCGTTTGGTGTAAAACAGCAAGTTACTAGAAGAACCATATACCAATTTTTAACTTCAGTCTCCAATTTTGTTTGCTAACTTTAGCTGTACCGGGTGTAGAATATGGGATCTGAGACCATGAGGGCTGCAAAAGTCTACCGTGATCTTCTCAAAGCTGTTAAGAAGAATATTGGTGATTCTGGCAGCAAAAAACACTTCAGAGATTACATCACTGATGAGTTTCGAAAAAATGCTTCAATGTCTGATCAGGCTGGTATTGAAAATAAAATCAAGCTAGCTCACAACTACACTTTCCTTCTAAATAGTGTGCATCACCATAAGGTTAGATCTTATGTCTCCTCTGAAGTGGAAGCATTTTTCTAAATCGAAACAGTCAAATTGAATTATTTAAAAAGTCTTTTTTTGTTTATATATTTGACTAGCTAGGTGGATATGTTGGAAACTAACTTTACAAAAGATAATGCTGGCATGCTCATGCTTGTTAATGTTATTTATTTATTTATTTTTTTCAGTTTTAGTATTTTGCCTTCTTTTTAGTCCATATATATAACTAAATTTTTATTTCAAATAAACCCTCAGTCCTACTCTTTCTTAAAATGACTGGGAAACACAATCTAATTTTGGAAATAATGATCTTTCAGGAGTTGCTCTTTTCATACAACATAGCTGTAGATCGAACTGATGAGATGAAGAGGGTATTGCGAAAATCTGCTGCCAGTGTGGGCCTCCGGTTGCCTGATGTTTATCAGCCATGACTTTTGATTAGGTGGATATGGATGCGCAGAATATATTGCACTTGCAGTTAGATGTTCAGCAAAGCTTGAGAATTCGATGTAATGCCCTGTGTTACACCTGCTGACCATCGCCAATTACTGTGATGCAATTTTGGGTTTCAAACAAATGCTACTATTTGCAGATCGTGTTAGCAGAATTGGTTGATTCTTTGAATGTACTGTCGTTCCAGTTTACTGCAACATCCTAATTTTGTATTAACCTTTTGCACATCATTCGCAATAGTATGTTTGCAAATCATTTATAATGTCAAGACATTTATATTTTACTCTTTTTCTTATGCTAGAGCTCTCTTTTAACTGTGATTCTTTTGATGTTGCATTGACCATGAGGCCAGATGCACATTAGGCTCACAAAAAAACGCAGAACCAATTTGTTATCATAAAATCCCAGGCTGCCATTTCTACTTGCTACAAACAGAACAAGCTGAACGCCAATCATGTTCATGTAAAGCCGAGTGGCTTTTTCCTAGTCAAAAAAGCAAACTGAATCTTTCTTTCTAAAAAGTGGATGTTGTTTTGTACCAGTGAGAATTATTGTCATAACCTTTCAAGTAGCTGGCTTCCATGTGCTCACCCCTCCTGAGTCCTACTTCTATCTCTATAGTTACACACCAAGCCATGAGTCATATTGTTGGGTAGTTTTTAGTCGAACCGAGTGGATCAAACCGATATAACCTGCGATACCAACACGGTGGACGAGTTGGCTTGGGACTCAGGGTTCAAAATCATTGGCATCTAATCATGTATCATTTCTCACATGTGACAATCACTTGATTCACCCACCCCCACCAAATTCAATTCTAAATCTAAATCTAATTCCAGATTTTGCAATGCTTTATTTGGTCTCTCGCAGCCAAAAGAGAATCTTGGACTAGTGTTTTTTTTTTGGAAAGTGGCCCAAATCTCCAACCCTTTTCACCACATGAATAGGGCTCATATTAATTAATAAACCACCCTGTTGTAGTAGTGTGGAGGAGTCTGAGAATAGGATTAGTCAAATGAGCATCACATGACAACCAGCCACTTCTTCCAAATGCCAAAACCCTAAGTTTATATAATGAATTCCCTAAAGTACATTGAATAAAGCTATCCTCATAATTAACTTTAATTTATCTCAATTATCTTAATCAACGCGTTCATAGGATCCAAAATTCTATGCCCTAAATTCTCCAATTTTGAGGGCATGTGAATTGTTTATTTACCACTTGGTTAAACTAGAGCATGATGTTGTTACATTGAGAATAATAGGGGGAAAAAAAGAAGAAATGCATCACTGTCTTCTCCACAACTAAGCCTAATCATGTGAAGAAAGCAAGATGCTCGTGAAAAAGCTGTGGCCTATAACCAATCAAAGATTTGATGCAGAAAGAAGCTGTAGTAGCACTTGATCATGCATCTAAATCTAATCTACACATTGCCTTAATCCCCTCTCCTCACATGCCATGTCTTTCCCATTCAAAGTTTTATTATTTTAATCCATCTCATGAACTGTAAATTCTGCACCTAAAGCACCACCTTGCTGCAAGCTCCTTGCAAGGAAGCTGCACCAAGCCCACACTGCGAAATCTTATATAAACCAGCAGCACCACACAGTCCTCACCATGCCAACTCAGTCATGGCAGCCAAATCTGTAGCCACCTTCTGTGCCCTGCTCCTGCTGCTCCCTTTCTTTGTAGGCTTCCCTTCACCATCTCCAAGGGAACTGGAGGCCGGAATTAGGTCAAGGAAGTTGGTGCAGACTGTGTGGGAAGGAGCCACAGTGAACTTGGGAGGGGTTCATGGTGTGCTGAAGCATCCAGTGGTGGAAGTCAGTGAGAGCCTGAGGAGGCTGCCACCGAGCAAGTCAAATCCAAGCCAGAACAAGGAGAAGAATTGATTATGAAAGAGGAGTGTGATTAATTCTCATCTCTTTCAATAATTTTGTAGTGAGGTTTATAGATTTGATGATGTTTTATGGGCAATTTCTAAGCCTAAGTAACCTATCTGAAAATTGTATAATCTCTGCTGCACTCCTCTTTTTGTTGTAGACATTCTTTCATTTTTGTACTAAAGAAATTGAGGGGCAAGGGACTAAGGGAACCTTTACAGCAGCTAATTTAAATTAGATCTTATCATTTTCAGACATGTGCAATCTTAGGCTTCCACATGTCATTAATTTGTCATGTGTTTCAGAAATGTAGCAAGAGTCAACAAATACAATTCAACTTCCTGTTCTTTCATCTATTCCTAGTAATGTTTGCATTCATTAATAAAGCCCTTTTAAAATCCAAAGAACAAATCAGCTTAAAGACAGCAAGACACATTACTGCATTAGAAGCCAGTGAACAACCCTAATTTGAGTTGGGATCTGATGCTTAGAACTCAGAATCTTTTTTGAGTAAAGCAAGTCATACACAAACCAGCTACAAAGTTAATAGGACACCAATTTCATACCATTCTCAAGAGCAGTGGAAGGACCAAGTTATGTTACAAGTTCAACATGGTTTTGTCAGAACCTTTTAAGGCTTTTCGAGAAACGAACGATCTTAATTTTAAAAAAGCAACACCCACTGAAGCAGACCTCATCATGTGTGAAATATTTATAGGCATTCCGTTTGACACAATTCACCTTTGTATATGAACAATGTTTGACAAATTGTTTAATAAAAGCTTATTAAAATTTGTTCAATGCTTGTCCAACTTATACAGACTTTAGGAGGTACATTCACTAACTAACATACATGATTAGTGGAAGCGAAAATACAATATCAAGCAAATATGATATCCCACACTTGATCTTGCAGATAAATTGTAAATTAAGCGACTTGAACAAACATTAAACACAACCAAACCTCAAATCTCTTAACCTCTCCATAAGATTTCCTGTGGAGGAGCCTTTGATAACCATTCAAGACAGATTTGATCTCAGCCGTTGATGATGAAGCAATCCTTGATGATTGAGATCACTGTGTCTGATCTAACCTAAGTCCATAGGAAATCCTTTAAAGGCTCCTCTGTAGAATTTATATTCTCATGCCAGTCGTATAAGAAAAAAATAATACATCTAAAATCCACTTAACTCGACCATGAACTTCTAGTAAAAAAAATGAATCAGAAGAAAATATGACACCCCTAATGAATTTGATCCATAAAGGAAACATTTGCATTATAATCTCAAACGCAAAGACCACCTCCAAAAAACTATGTGATCACCGTGCCTGAGATATTACCTGAAAATTAAAATGGGTTGCTTGGTAAAAATAAATTAAAATCATAATAAAAAAAGCTATCTTGAGAAAGAAAAAGAGAACAAAATCAGAACCTTAATCTTAATATTGCTTGCTTGAAGGATATCAGAATCACTAGCTAGAACTTGCACTTGAACATCACACAGAAATTTCTATTGTTTCTTCCGGTTGAATCAGCAATATCTCACTCAATACTTAATCTTCTCTTGATTTTTTTCACCAAGATTTACTGTTTCTATGCTTGAGCCAGTTTGAGCAGCAAAATGTTCCTTTAAATCCAAACTAATGACATCGGAAGCATGCACCTCGAGAACCCCAGGCTGGATTGCTTCTAGGGGTTCCTTGTTGGTACTGTGAGAAAGCGGGTTATAAGCCATATCTATATCTTCAATTGACTTAGCTTCAACAACATGCAGGTCAAATTTCCTCAATTTTGCATCCATATCAACATTACTGTGTGAGTATTGAGATCCATCATCATGATGTATAGGTTTGCTTTCTCTTTCTTCACCACTTTGCTCAAAATATGAGTGGATGCCTTCATCAGTTCTCGCTTCAACAACTGAAAACTCTGACTCTTCTATAGTTTGATATATTCGTTTTCTTGGGCTTTCTTCATTTGATCTTCTTGCTTCTTCAATGACTGGAAGCTCTGAGTCAGTTGTAAATTGTGGCACATGCTTATTTGGACTTTCTTCACTAAATTTATTAACATATGAGTGGATTTCCTCAGTCGAACTTGCTTCAATGACTGAAAGTTCTGAATCTGTCACAGATTGGGACACAGTTTGCTGAGTTGTACCTATTTCACTTGATTGAAGAAGTTCGGCTGTTGAGGGCTTGTCAATGTCTAACTCCAAAACACTGGATCCGATCTCCTCTTCAGATAGCTGACTAGACTCTGAATTAACTCCCCTAACCAAGATGGTATCCAGAAAATGAATCATAGGATTGCAAACAGTCTCTTCATTGTTACCTTCAGAACCAAGCGGAGACAAAATCTGTGCTTCCACAAATTCAGTTTGGTTGATTTCTGAATCCAGCTCCTGTGGCATACCGAAGCTGTCGTTGGAGAATTGGTTATCTAAAGTACCAACAATCAGACTAGATCTGTCTTTAGACAAACTGAAGTCATGCTCAAAAGAATTTTTCGAATCAGAAATAATATCTTCATACCAGTCATCCTTATGAACCATCAGTTCTACTCGATGATCAGAAGACAGTTCTCTGCTTGAACTTAAAATATCTGTGCAGCTCAGGTTATCTACTTTTTGTTCCAAATGTTCTTGATTCTCTTCAGAGATTGAAGGTAAGTCCAACATGCTGCTTTGACATTCATCAACATCGACATGAACAAACGGCGATGGCAATCCTTTCTGAAATTCAGATGAAACTGAACCATCAGACAAGAATACCGCCACTGAAGATAATGAAGTTCCACCCATATCTCGACCTTCCATTCCACAGCTCACATCCACATGGATCTGATGAAGCTCCTTTGACTGACCCCTCAATGGGAATACATTTGGGTCAATGACACACTGCGCCGTTTGCATCTCCTGTATCACAGAAGAGGCCAGATCACTGGAATCTTCTTGAGTAGCTGACTTACCAATTTTGGCATCATCATACTGGTTACTGCCATCAAATTCCTTAGTTCTAACTTTTTCGTCATTAGATACAGAAGTCCCGGAAGATGTTGAAGACTCCATACTGATAGATCCTGACTCTTCAATGTTTGCACTAACTGATATAAAGTCTGCAGTTTCGGAGGCAACTGCAATTTCCAATGCCCTTGGAGTAGAAACTTTTACGGAATCCATTCTCGTGTTAAACTCTAGTGAAGAATCAGCATCACCAAGTTGACCTGCATCTCACAGACACACATATTCATCATTATGAACCAACCAAAACACATGCTACTGAATCATAAAAAATCATACCTGAATCTTGCAAAGCTTCATCAAATGCTGATTCTTTATAAAGAGAGTTTCCACTGGTTGTTGGACTAGAATCATAGATAGGCTCGACAATTTTGTAGTCATATACATCCTTGATTCGATGTTCACACTTCCCTTCTTCAGTATCATCTGGTTCTGCCTCATAAGGAGTTTCATGATCCTCTGCTTCAGAATCCTGTTTAGCAAGAGATGACAATTCAACTTTTCTACTCACATCCAGTTTCTCTAAATCTCTCTGATACTCCTGACCAATGGCTGAAGAAACTGTATCTGAATCTGAAATGTAACTCACTTTTGCTTCGCTCTTTTCACTGAATTGTCTGTTGAAAGTAGAATTTCCCTCCAGATCCCTCTCCGAAGTAAAAGAAGGTTTTAACTTTGAATTATATCTCTCTTGCTGAAAGTGCCTCCTTCCGAAGCGGAAGGTGTCACTCCTTCTAAACAAGGTCTCATGGTGTGAAGGAGGCACAAAATCACAATCACAATTTCGAACATCGAGACTGCTGTCTTGATCTTGCTGGTCATAGAAAACATCGAAAAGACTTTTCCTTGGTAGCAATGATGGAGCAGAACCTGGAACTGGAGGTAAATCCATAGTTTCCATCGAGTCATAAAACATATCGAAGGGATTCCTTCTTGAGGGGACTTGGATGCGAAAGCGTGATAGCTCATTTATGCGAAGCAAAGAGTCATTCTCATCCAAGTCAATAAGATTTCTTTCCATCCTAAAGGTGAGATTCTTCCTTGCTCTTCGCTTTGCTATTAAACTTTCTAACCTACGATCCCTTTCCAATTCAGAAGACCCAAGATCCATCACACTCTTCCGATCATCTTCTGTCAATTTCCCTGCAGCATCACTGCCGTCATCTTTTGCCTCTTGTGCTTCTCCATCTTTTTCAACAATAATATTATTGTCAGTTTCATGGTCCACCAGTGTCTGTTCAGAAATTGCATCTAACTTGGCAATAGAAGTATGCTCAGGAAGATCAGAATTTAGAATAGTGTGGAGTTCATCAAGCATTGGAATGATGTCATCCAGAGCAGCATCAGGAGAGCAACTCTCTGTCCCATCTGATTCACCATCCAAAGGAGCATGATGATCTTCAACAGACTGCCAAGGCAATCCTAGAGGAGAGTCAAAATGATGGTCCAAGGCAGGCTTATGAATCTCCAAATTAGAATTCTCGGTTCCTTGTTGATTTGCAATACAAAAAGGGATTGCATTTTCACCCATTTTTGTTACACCACCAACCTCGTCAACACAAAGATTTATATTTGAATAAAAACACTGACCTTGAAGTTCTTGGTTCACTACATCCTCCAAAACATAACGCTCTTGTTTGACTTCCTCACGTGATGAAATTTTGATCATAAGAGCATCAGGCTTCTTGTTTTCTTCATAGGCTTTTGTTGTTTGATAATTATCCACGTCTACAATATCCTTTTCTTCTTGAAGCTCTGTCTCCCTCAGCTGAAGTTCATCCTCATTACTATCCACATGGTTCCCAATTGATAGATTCTCTGTCTCCTGGGCACATAGGTAATTTGTAGAGCTCACAACGTCCATACAACCATCATCCCAAATATGTTCTTCCTCAATTTCAGGTATGTTAAGTTCTCCGTAGCTCAAGAGGAGCCCAAGTAGAAGTGCAGTGCAGACAATGACAGGAGAAGAAGAAACCAAAAAAGTAAACAGAGAAGGAAATGACCAATAAAATACAAGCAAGAAAAGCACCACAGTAGACATAAGAAGATGATAACGAAAAAGTCGGCCTATTGTCCGAATGCACAGAATCAATGATTTTGCAAAATGCAATTTAACTTCCTTTCTCTTGGTTTCCATATCTTCTCCTTCTAGCTTCTCTAATAAGCTGGTAGTAAGGAAGAAAAGTTGATAAGCATCACTGTCAAAGAAATTCTTGAAATTAAAATAATTAAGAAATGATAATAAATACAATATTTCATGTTACATTAAAAATATAACACAGCAACAGGAAGTTGTGTTTGAAACTTTAGAGACAACCACATGGAGCATATTTGTGTGCTTTACGTAGTCTTGATATCCAATGCATTTAAGTCATTTTTAATCATGTTAAGAGAAGTTATTTTTATGTCTCTTTACCACTCACGACCAGAGATATAATCTCAACTTGCCTGGCTATGAAATCAGAAGATCTGTCCCTGAGCATGCCCATATCATTTCAGTCTTTTTCTTGTTCTTTTATTATTGGTTATGGTCATGCTTCAAAGGTTAAAATGATAACTGATTGATATCATGGTGGTTTAGTACAAGATATGCTATATATTGCATGTTAGTGATCTTAACAAGGATTGCATATTGCTAGATTAATATTGTGATAATTAAGGCATATGGACAGTCACTTTGATATACAGACTATTGTTTAGCTCATCAAGTAAGTCTAACTAGCCTTTATCAGTGGTGATCCAGAGGTGTCAGGTTGTTAGTGTTGGACAAAACTCAAACATTCAAACATACTCAGACCTACCAATTCATAAATGTAGGTTATGGGTGTGTGTGTATCCATTTTGCTGTTTTCTTTTGCTGATTGTTGCATTAGTTCTTCTGGATACAATTGCCCGTGCTTGTATTTGCTGATTTTTTCTGGTTGATATTATTGTTATTCATTTTGTGAATATGCAAGCGTTCATAATTCTTGCAATCCTAGCAAGTAATTTTTTAATAAATTCTTTGTTGTTGTCTCTAATTTCTTGGTAAAGGTCAACAGAGAACTAGAAGCTATGAAAGATAATTACTCAAGTACACACCAATACACCAAAATTTCTAAAGGGTTTTGATGGACTGTCTTAGTGAAGTTTCCTTCAATTGTTTATGTTTATGTTTCATGGTGTATTGTAATGTTGGCAATTGCTTGAATCTGTAGATTTTATCATCGTAGGTCATATTGAAGCGTAGTTGTACTGTCTACAACTCTAACTGGCCCTCCAAGTCCAAACCAAACTATTGTGTATTGTTTACTAAAGCTGCATCTAAATTAGTAAGACTACCGAAGCATCATCCAAATGATCCTTAATGGTGAACAAAATATTAGGAAATTTGATCAAAAAAAAAAAAATAGAGAAGAAACGAGGTACAAAACACCCTTAATTGTGAATAAAAATCAGATCTTTAAGCAAGCGAAACCCCGAAATTTTCAAACAAAAAAAAATCAAAGATCCTCCTAATGCATAAATAAATTCAAAGATCAACAAGTTCAGAAGAAAGCGAACTCACCTCGACAGATCAATCATGTTGGGGTTTTTTCTTCTTCTTGTTTGTTTATATCAGTAGTATCACGATCCGATCCACAGATACGCGAAGTACTGAGATTGGAGGAGACGGGAAAGGTCGGAAGCGAGAGGGATTCCTCCCATTTAATCCAGCTTTAATGGCCGGCTGGAAAAGAACGGGAAAGGATCAAAAGCGAGTGGCTTACAACTCCACTTTATTAACTATTCTATTGAATTCCACGACAGAGAACAAGAAAAAGAAATAAAGCAGAAATAGTGGCGAGCAAGTACTGAAAATACGCCGGAAAGTTGATCGACCACCGTCCTCGACCCACCGCCATTGGCGGCGCGGCGCGGTCGGTGGATTATGGCGACAGCAGGCGGCAGGAACCATTGAAAACTTTATCCTCGTCGCTTTGCAAAAACTCCCTTCAAAGTTTTGTACTTTAGTACTTTGTTATTATTTATTAACCCTTATTTTGGATTTAAACCCGAAAAATTATTAATTTACACTTAATTTTAGTTAATTAATTAGTTTAGTGCAAGAGTTACCATTTTATTTTAAATTTAGCAAAATCTTTCAAATCTATTTTAATTAATATTGAATAATTTCATTTTTTTTTTAAAAATATTTAATCTATTGAATAATTTGATATAGTAATTTACAAGGTGGATGGCATGAGTGGAGGTCATTCAAGTTGCATGACAGCGGGTAGGGCGAAGGTTTATAATATTATTTTTTTTTAAAATAAATAAATTGAACTAATCAAATATTAGTTAATTCTATCAAAATTATTTTAACATCGGTTAATTGAGCATTATCACTCATATGCTTTACTATAGGATAAAGCAATATACATCTTAATTCATGTTACTTATCGCGAAAAAATAATAGACCCAACACACGTATAATATAATATTCTTTTGCATAATTTACATGTCTTATGAACTTTTGTAGAACATGATTAAAGAATAAAAATAAAATGTTTTGGTACTTCTTTAATAAGAGAATGTTCTAATTAACTAAATTATTCGCAGCTTAGACAGTTGCACAAGTTGAATTCTGTGGTAAAAAACATAAGTTCAGCAAAATCAAATGAGCTACACTCCAACGAAAAAAATTAGATAAGATTAGGGGTGAATAAAAATTTAATTAAATTGAATTAATTGATTGTACTTAATGAAATTAAAAATTCAGTTGAGTTAATTTAAAATTTTAGTTTTTGTGTAAATACCGATTATATCGGTTGGATTGATTTGGTCTGAAAAATTGAATATTTAATCCAAATTCCTTTATTATTGTTCCTAACGAAATGGGGCACCTGCAAGTCCCTGTCCCCCTACGTTTTTTACTCCCTTATCAACTCCTTCCGAGCTCCCCTGATCAATCTAGTGTCGTTTTACGAACTCACAGAGCTTTGATCTTGATGGAGAAACGGGAAGGTTTGATCTTTGGTGTCATCTACTCTTCTTAACCTTCTTAAGTTTGAGCCTTGTTCTTCTTTTAGAAACAGCGTGTCTCATTTTCCATGGAGGAAGACTCAGCGTCGCCTTGCCAATAGGATGCCCTTGAAAGGCCATCTCGCTTTGTTATAAAATTCAAACAGTTTCCTTTGTCGTATAGAAGATTCTTCTCATGTTTCCTTTGTTATGAAAAATTCAAACAGTATCTGTTTTTTTATAAATTCGGCCGGGTTTGTTTGTTAAAAAAAAATCTTCTTTATTTATTGATTTATTTGATTTGATTTTAATCGAATATTTAGCCCTACCAACTGCTATTCTTCTTTAGGATTCTAAAGCTAGGCTAACTTTCGACGGTGGTTGGTTCATTATTGTGCCATTCTGTGATTTAATTTTGGAATTGTACATTCTCTGGACAGCTAGATGTTTCAATGGTTCAAAATCGCCAGTTCGATCATTCCAAAAATGTCAACCTTAATTATTATTATTAAGGTTAATTATGATTCACGGTTAGAACAGTCTGTTAATATTCGATTCATAGTTCATGATGATTTAAAATTATTTTTTTTTCCAAAAATAATTATAAAATTATATAAAAAAATGTTATACTTATTTAAATTATCTACATATCCCCTTAGACTATAAATAAATTTAAATCACAAGTTTGTTAATTATTTCAAAATGAAAATCTTTTAATTGGTTATAGTTCTTTTATTATTTTCATAACTTTTGATTAATAATTAGCGTTTAAATTTCCAAAAAATCAAGAGTTCTTAATATTTTTATTTTGTTGGTACTAATATTTTTTAATCTAATATTAATACTATCATATAATTTATATCTTCTGAATTAAAATCAATATCATATTTCAGTTAATTTGATTTTCAATCAAATTAATAAAAATTAAATTAACCGATATTTTATCGGTTCGATTTATTCAATTTTTATTAAAAAGATCAGTCGTTTCCATTAATTAAAAAAATAAATTTTAATTTAATTTTAATTGATTTGATCTGTTTGATTTTTTAACTAATTACTCAATCTAATTTGATTATCATTGAAGATTATCACACCCCTCGGGGCGGTGTGATGATTTTTTAACTAATTACTCAATCTAATTACGAAATCGCTCGCCCCCAGCGCCCCCGCCAATAATACACTGCACTTGAGTCTCGAACTCTAGATCCTGGATTGTAATGAGAAAATATTCCAATAATACGATGAGTCTCTAACTCTATATCAATAATTGATTAATGAAAAAAAAATCAATAATATCTACAATTGAGGGATATTAATGTAATTTCATCGTATGCTTCACCAAATTAATTGAAAATTAGTTAGTATTGAGTCCAGATTCTTAATAATATAGTAAAATATAAATATATATAATTTTATTATTAAATAAATTTATTATTGAGCATATCAAACAATTCCAAT
>JBBPFQ010000002.1:7136700-7170557 GCA_037974815.1 Kaempferia elegans
ATTATGGTGTTTAAATTTGTTTGATAAGGTAATTGAGCCGAGCCGAGCTTAAAATGAACCAAATCTTTGAAATGGTTGTTCAAACTTGGCTTGGTTTAATTTTTATGAGCTTGAAATTGTTTGAAGCTTGGCTGGAGCTGGGTTAGTTTAGATGTTATCATGCTCTCAATTCAATCTTGGCTTGAGTTTGGTTCGAACTTAGTCTGAGCTTGGTTCATTTAAATGTTATTGAACTTTCAATTTAAACTTGTTCGATTGTTTGAGACTTTCATTTGTTTGATTGGTTATTAATCTTAATAATTCAAGCTTATTTATTTATTTTATTTTATTGTTTATTTAGCATGTTAATAAGAATTTTATTAATAAAGATGATTCACGAATGATGTTCAAGAATGTTAACAAGCTGAGCACATATGTGCTCAAACTTGTTTATTTAGATTAACGAGTTGTTCAAGCTTGTTTGTTTAATTGATTTTGTGTATATTGAACGAACATAAACAAACTCTTACTAAGTTGAATACCAAGCTTGTTCACAAACGTTTGGTTCATTTACAGCCCTTGCGATTACTATGAAGTCGGCACTTTCCCGATCATTTACCTTCACATGTCTTAATTATTTACACGAATTGACTAATAGCTTTACCATAATTTGTTAATTTATTTAAAGTGTCAATTTGAAATCATTTTTAAATTATTATTTATTAGGATAATTGATTTATTTGTTTACGGGATTATAAGAGGTTTTTAATATATAGATTTTAATCAATTTTATTTTACCCACCCTCCAACTGGTTTCCTTTTGTAATTGTCTTTAAAATCTCTTGGTTTTCCATTTATTGTAATCTAACTTGGTATCAGCTAATATATATATATATATATATATATATAGTAAACTAATATAAAAAAAATTAAACATCCAATATATTTGTCATCCTTCTCTTTACATTTCACATTATTTTCTCCTATTTTCTTGTGCAATTTTTACAATATACTAGAATTATCATTCATATAATTATGAATGTCATAGGAGGAACCAATGTCATCTAGCTCAAGTGGTAGTGACGGAGGTATTTCAAAAGGAGGTATTGGGTTCGAGTTCTACTTTGCGCAGTGGTACTGAGCCTCCCTAAAAAATTTACCCTACACAGTTTTATCAATTTCATCTAGCCCAAGTGGTAGTGACGGAGGTATTCCAAAGGGAGGTTCGAGTCCTACTTTTCTGGGGTATGGGCCTGCGAAGCGATGGGGCCAGTCACATTAAAAAGTTTACCTTACATAATTTAACCAAGGTCCCGTAGCTCAGTTGGTTAGAGCGTTGGTCTTATGAGCCGAAGGTCGCGGGTTCGAGCCCCGCCGGGACCACTGTTGCCTTTCCTTTCAAATTTATTACTTCATATTTTTCTGGGACGGGTTGGCGGAGGCGCTGGGGGCGAGGCCTTTTGCCACCAATGAATGCGAGGAAAAAAATCAATTCCCATGAGTTACATTCTTGGCGACCAAGAACTTTTAGAATATAATTCCCACCTTAAATGTGGTAAAAGTTGATTCGCTCGCTGCCTCCGCTAATCCGTCCTCAGGTCAACACGGAGAAGATAAATCACAAATGACAAAGAACATTAATAAAGCTAACTACCATAGTCCACCTACCTTTTAAGTTTTCATCAATTAAATGGGCATGCAATATATGTAGATACCTTCATATCATTCTCTTCTCGATCATCAAAGTATTCAATGTTTTTTTATCCTCTATTTTGGATTGTTGAGAGAATGAGAATGCAACAAATAATTTATAGTGAATAACAATATAATCAACCCCTTTGAATTCGTATTAATTTTACTTTTCCTCCGAGTAAACGTGCAATGGTTAGGCTTTCAACGGACAATAAACAGATCTATGATTTGAATCTCAGCTGCGACGTAATGTAAGAGATTTTTTTTTTAATCAGAAGTGAGCCTAAAATTATTGATCATCTGGATAACCTCCAAGAGCATTTTCTGATTTATCATAATAACATATGAATTTTTTTTTTATAAAATTAGTATCTTCGCCTAGCTAAATACCCAAAGCAAACTTAAAAAAATTAACATCATCGTGGAATTTAGTGTGTGTATATAAATATATTTTTGATGTTATTTATTAAAAAAAATAAAATGAAAATGCATAAACAATTTTATTTTCTTCTGCAGGCTAAAAATAAATAAATCCAGCGCAGAATACCTAGAATTAGTTTAATCGCACTGAAAGTTCATCTACGCTAAACAATACCTTAGCAAGCGAGGTGCAGTAAGCAGGGTCCCGCAACTGGTTGTGCTACGGTTACGCACGCGGTAGAAAAGTATGTTCGTTTTGGATTACTGACATGCCTGCTCACGGTGAGCTGGCCTGGAGATATGGCCCCTCGCTTTCGTCCGTAAGATTTTGATCGGACGGATGAGAATAAGTTACTATGACCAGGTCGTTGTCCGGTCTAAGTGGATGTTTTCAGTTACGACCCGCAAAATCCATGAAATTGCGACAGGGAAACGCGTGGAATCGGTCATGGAATCAGAACGTTGGTGAAAGCCGGAAAGGGACTTGAAATGCAAAAGAAAAAAAAAAGACAATAATTACTCAAGGGAGGGTGTTTTGGGAATTTTAAAAATACCAGTGGGCTGTATTCAACTATCTCTGGCCTTTCCCTTTTTTTCTTTACAAAATATCTTACTATATTATTAAGAATATGACATTAATACTAATTTATTTCGAATTAATTTAGTGAAATCTACGATTAAATTATGTTAATATCCCTTAATTTAGGATATTATTAAAAAAATTTCTCATTAATCAATCATAGATCTAGAGTTCGAGACTTATCTGCAGCGTATTATTGTAAAATTTTCTTATTACAATTCAAATATAGAATTCGAAACTCAGGTGCGGCATATTATTGAAAATTTTTCTCATTAATAGGTATTACACTATTATGATCTTTTTAGTCTTACATCTTAGGATTAACAACATCGAAAGTAAAGAAGCTTCTATAAATACCTTATGTCGGTGACATCAGAAAGTATATCTTTCTCGGCCTTTTGGTTAAGTATTTGTTCTTAAATTTATTTTTTTAAGACAAAGAGTCTGTTATTGTAGTTTTTGCGTTGTATTACTACTTGGGCTTGGTGAATCATTATCAAGTTTAATGCGTATTCGTGTATTATATTGCGTGTGTGTAATGACTAGTTTCTATTAAATATTTAAGAAAAGCATGACAGAAGTGCATTATTTGGTAAAATACATCGACATAGGTAAAAATTAAAACTTACGAGGGGCCTTTTGAAAATCTCGTCTCGCTCGTACTTATATTATTTATGTTTATTTCTCTTCACTTCTGCTCTCTCCTCTTCGCCCTCTCTCCGCCATCGTCGACAGTACTGCCAAAAATAGAAAGAAATTCCCAGTGTTGCAGGCATTTTGGGATTCTGCGGAGGCCCAATCTCCGTCGGATTGGAGTGCACTTGCCGTTGTAGTTGTTCGTTGGCAGCGTGGTATTCGATACGTAGCCGTTTCAGCTCGTCCGCAGCTGTATCTTGACGCTGGGAAATCGGTTGCCTTTCTTGGTGAAGTTTCCTTGAAGGTTTAGCGCGATCTACATTTGTTTTATTCCTATTCGAGTTTTTTCTCTCTCTGGGAATTTCTTCTCCTTCTTGGCATGTACATTGTGGTCTCCTGTACGCAAGGGTCCTTACAAAAAATGGGATTTTTGAGGCATATCTAACATTTTGAGCTGAAGAGTCTCAGGGAGCAGTGACGTTGTTGAAATCTGAGACAACTTCCTCTGTGCCATGGTCTTCAGTATGCTTCAGGTACTCTAGCCGCTTTCGATCTCAGATTCTGTTGTTTACTCATCAGTTCATGTGAATGCGGTTAGAAAGTTGGGGCCTTCCTTGAGGAGGATCATATTCCTTCTCCTGCTTCAATTTGATCTTAGGCGACAGATGGGCATTACCACTTCTTCATAGTCTCTCCCAGTTCTGAGTGCTCTTGATTGTGATATGGAACCACTAAAATCCATGGAGTGTTGCATTACTCTCCTTGTGCTTCTCGGGGTGTTATTCACAGGCCACTGTGAGGCCCAGTCACCAGGTTCATCTACAGGTGATGCAAAATCTTTAGATACTCTCCTTCAGGACTATGCTTATCGTGCTCTTGTTCATCCCCGCACTGGATTTGTATATGATGGCACTGTCCCTTCCAATCTCACCGGCATTAGGATTGCATCAGTAAGGCTTAGAAGTGGGAGCCTGAGAAGGAGAGGAGTTGATAGCTACAAGGAATTTGACATTCCATCTGACATTGTTGTTCAGCCTTATGTAAAAAGGTTGGTTCTGGTTTATCAGAATCTGGGCAACTGGTCTTCATTTTACTACCCTCTTCCTGGTTATACCTACTTGACTCCTGTGCTTGGTCTCCTTGCCTATGATGCCACAGATCTCTCTGCTACCAATTTGCCTAAATTAGATTTTGCAGCTACAAACTTACCTGTATCTATTAATTTCTCAAATGTTGTTGTTCCTGTGCCTAGTGGTGTGATTGCCAGATGTGTGTGGTTTGGTCTAAATGGCTGGCCGGATTTTAGAGATTTGGAGTCGGGAAGTATATGCACCGTGTTCCGCCAAGGCCACTTCTCCATTGTAGTCAATTCTAGTGAGATTGTTCTTCCTCCTGCACCAAGTGAAGGTCCAGGGCTGTCTCTAAATCCTGTTGTTTCTAGGAGTAACAAGTCCAAGCTATGGAAGATAATTGTCTCTGTGATTGGAGGAATTGCATTGGTTCTCTTGGCTCTACTTATATTTTTAGCTCTCAAGTATACTCGGAATAAAAAGGTGGCAAAGATGGAGCAGCATGCAGATGCAGGAGTATCCTTGCATACTGCAAGTGTTGGAAATGCTCGCGTCCCTGTGGCTTCCGGTCTAAGGACACAACCGATCCTTGAGAATGAACTTGTTGCTTAACTTCAAAGATCGAGAGCCAAATACAAGAAGATTGTCGTTCACGTGTTTTGTACGAACAGAACCAGCAGAAAACCATTGCAAATGTTTACATGATATGGTTTAGGTTTTGCATTCAGCACCTACAACATAGACATTGTTTTCCATATTTTATTCTTTTACGGCCAGATTTTCCACGGATCTATAGTCCGACCGAAGAATTGGCCTTGTTAGTAACTGTAACTGTTTCAAAATTTCATTTGTTGGTTATGTTGTGAGGGATATTGCTAATAAAAGTTATAAAGCTGAGATTATTCATCCAGTTTTACTTGTTGTGGTTTTACATACTGGTGCCTAGTTCTATGCTGTTCTTAATTTGAGATTCAAAGCATGCTAGTTGATATTGTGAAGTTACTGCTGTTTGAGCACGATGCTGTTCGATGAAGATTAGTGACATTCTAATTTCAAGGAAACTATAAAGTTGATCAGAAGCTCCAGTTTATTGCCATTTAAAAAATTGATCCTGTCACCATTCAAAATTTAAGTGTCTGCAACTCCTTCCCCTTGTGGCATACACTTGGTCTACAAGGAATTTTAGTTGAAAGTGAGTGTCAAGATCACAAAACTTTTTGGAGAGGAAAAAAAAAAAAAAAAAAAAAAAAGGAAAAAAACGACAGCATTATGAGAAGCAAGAAACCATCACATTGGTTGCAGAAAGGAAACAAATTAGAGAGAGGAGAATCCAAGATGTATCTGAGCTGTTCACGGGTAGAAGAATATTAACGTTACAAAGTGTAAGCACAAGTACAAAGGAACAAACGGCTCACTGTTTTCTAGGCACCTTGTCTTCTTCCTTTATGGGTCAGTGTTTGGTTTCGGAGGATTCTATGTTTGCAGGCATGAGGCTTAAGCTTCACTGTGACATCATTAGCACTCAGTGATTGCTTTCAGAAAAGTAGCCAATAATAAATACACTTCTCAGCTTTAATGAATGCCCAGATCTTCCTCAAATTCCCGAATGAAAATGACCTTAATTTAGATCTCATCTTGATGAACTTAATTTTGTCAATGTGTGATAATTTAATTTCTTATAACAATTTATTTAAAAAGGCAGGCTGAAAAGCTCAACCCTTCTTATAAATCTCTATAACTATAGATGCATAGGAATAATATAGAGAAACAAAGCAACAAACATAACAGCTCTACTTGTTTCAAACAAAAATCTATAAGTAATTTAATGAAAGGATGCTTTGTCTACTTGACAAGAGATACTACGGTTTGAATACTAATGATGGGATCTACCAAAGCAGGGTTTGCTCCTTGTTAAAGGTTAATACAAATGATCAAGTCTAACTTTTATTTGGTTTCTCGTTTGTGTTTTAAATCTTATTAGCTGAACGGGAACATGTCCAGACCGTTGTCTCACTCACCTTTGTCTGAATGAGTCCTCGGATCAAGCTTTGTTTGTTCTAGCTTTGTTTATCAAACATGTATCTAATTCCCATCTATTTCAATCCTAAATTTAAATTAAAAAATCTAATAATAATAATAAGTTAATGTTCAAATTTTGTAGAAGAGATCTTTTTTAATCCTATAGGACTGGACGTCACCAGACAACCTACGAAGAATCCACAAATCGCTCCTCCACTAATTTGAGATATTTTCAAATAATTCTCAAAATTTAAGGAAATATTAACCAAAACGAATCTATTATAGAGGTTAGCTCGAATTGAAGCATGCTCATATATACAAAAGTATACACATTGGAAGTGTGTGAATAACATTAGATTAATCATTATTCTAATCAACTCTGCTCTCAGTGGTGGATTTGATGATTTTGTTGAATCTCGTATACATAACCATCAAAAGCGTGCACTGCTCCCCTTCGTATCTGCATCTGTAGTTTTCACTTTGAAGAAAGGAAAAAAAAAAAACTCATGAAGACGATGCCAAGATAAACATGTATGGATATATTAGCCGGCGGTGATGTCAACGACCTGCGACACTATGGGTTTCGCTGCTGGCAAGAGGTTCTGCGCCTGAACTTTCTGATGACAAAGATAAGCCTGAGAGCGTCTTGTTATCAGTTGCCAGAGCTTCTTGTGAACTATCATCCTCGGACAACATTTGCAGTATGCGCTCTAGCTCTGCAACCACCTCCGACATTGATGGTCTAACATCAGTCTCGTCAGAACAACATCGAATTGCTAAAGAACCAAATTTTTCCACACATTCTGAAGGATAAAATCCCATGCGGTTGTCGATGAGTGTGAACATCAACCCTGATTGACAAGCATTCCTAACCTGCAAGAGCAGAATAAATGGAAGATAGCAAATGTGTGAGAATCATCTCGCGGATCCACAAATGATTCCAGAGTCCAAACTGATTATTTTCTCCTGCAGTTTGCTCTGTTGTGTATGTGGTGTTGGATCAAAGATCAGTGAATACAGAAGAGAATAACGAGACAAGGCAGCACAGTCAAATCCCTTACATGGTTTACAAACTCTGAACTGAAGAAAAGAGAACCATTTGTGATTATGGATAAACAACCAAGCTTATTAGAAGGGTTGAATCTCAAACAGCTCAGGAAGATAAATGATGAGATTTGAATAAAATACACAATTTATGGTGTACACTTGTGCACAAGAGTGATATTTCTAAATGAAGAGAAATAAATATCACAGGAATGGAAATAACCAGAGTGATTTTTCTTCTCTATTTCCATGCTTCATAACTTTCCCTTCAGTTTCCGTTCACTTCTCACTTCAACCTATCTAAACCCAAACTAGGGTCATATTTGACATGGATCCAGAAATATTTGACATCTAAGCACTAATGCATTGCTATTCTTAATTCACATTTGAATCAACAAGAAAACAAGCAGTATTCAGAGAGAGTAAGTTTTTTAATTTTCAATGGAAATATTGAATATCCATTACACTGAAACCCCCAAAAGAAACTTGATATAAATCATTTATTTTTCATCTCAAAGCTTCTCAAGATGAAGCATTTATTTCCACATTCTTCAAGTTTTTCCCATTCTTCTTTTTGTCCCATCCTAAGGTCTGCATTTTATCTCACCATCCTTTACTTATATTGTGCATGATTTAAGATGAAATTAGTTTTTTTTTTTTTTTTGAGGATTCTAAAGTACCAATATCTCTTTTTTATTGGGGTCAGAATTAACTTGGTCACTCCTAACATATTCTCTAGCAGAGTAAGATGATTAACCATGCAATCTCCATCCAGCATGTTTCTCTTTGCAAAGAAGAGAATTGAAACCCTACTCTCCAACAGTTAAAAATTCAAACTGATGAATAAGTCTGTCCTTTTCTGAGTCATCTTTATTTGAGCAGATTTCACACTTTTCATACTCTCATCACAATGATCCTTGCCTCTTCAATTACTTTGGATTTCACTTTGTCTCTCCCCATATATTAGCCGAACCCATGAAACCTGCACCCATAAAAAATTTAAAGGAAAAAAAAACCCAACCCTAAATTTATACCGAGTTCAGAGAAAAAAACATTGGCATGCCATATTCGAATTTGGAAAGTGATCTAAACAACAGTCTCGAGTGCAAAAGACAAATGAGTGTCCTCCAAGGATGCATGCTGCAGTGTTGTAAATTTTGGCCTAGGTGGCCCCTAACCGAACCGAAAACCCGATTGGCGCCTAGCGCTTGATGCAACATTAATTTCACTATATGTTTAACTTGTTAATTACTTATTGTGATTAGATGTTTTGCTAGAAATTTAAAATAATGTTCTTTCGTTTTTAATTTCAGTAAACCTAAACAATTTTTACAATGAAATTAATATATTCAAGGAAACTTTTCAAGTGGATTTAAAGCGCCTAGGCGCCATCTAGGCGCTAATCGGGCACTCAACTAGTGCCTAGCGCTTTCTGTAATATTGGCAAGCTGTGGGTGAAATTGCATCGTTAGAGCTCTGATAAAAGTTGAGTCAACGTTAATGTTGATCTTGTGCCGAATCCCACATTAAACCTGCATCCTCCCATAAGAAATTTGAAGGAATAACCCCAACCCTAAACTTGTATCGAATTCAGAGAAAAAAATATTGTATATGATCTTCAAAAGTGAAATATTAATATTAAGATCACATATATAGAATTCGGACATGGCACGACATACCCAATGATATAAATCTAGGGTGAAATCAAACACACACACACATGCATATATCTATATATATAGACCAATCAATTATCTCAAACAAGCCTACAGAAGAAAAGTTTGATAAAGCTGATAGCTATTGCAGTAAAAAGAACAATAGAAAAAAAGGGAAAATCTATAGGATCCTCTATAAAACCAGAAGCAAAAACATAACACTGTTTTGTATTTGAACAGAGAACAATCTACTATCGGAAAGAAAGGAAAAGAAAATGGAAAAACTCAGAGACATCATGAAAACAGTTATGTACCTCTCTTACAATGTTTTTGCCATGTGAAATTGGCCGCATTCCAGTTAGAAGTTCTAGGAATACAACCCCAAGGCTGTACACATCGCTTTTGTCTGTCAGCTTATGTGTTAGAATATACTCTGGATCAAGGTAACCCTGAAAAGTATATCAAACCAACCTAAGGAACTTGAAAATAAAAACAGAGAGCCTGAGGGAATAAATGATAGTAAATCTACTTGGAATTTTACTTTACACAAGTTGAAATGAATCTGGTGTATAGCAAAGATGTCTTCCATCATTTTCAGATTAACTGAAATTTTAAAATTGTCTCTTCCTGTTATTAGAAATCAAATATCTTTTTGGTCATTTCAAACTGAAAAAAGTGGATATATAAAAATGATCCATTTGTTTGTGTATGATATCTACAAATTCTGTTATACTTGCCACATTAGCATGTTAGTTCACTATCATTTAGCCCATATTAAATCTTGAATGTTGCAATATGTGCATTTCTTCCCTGCGACACAGATTCAAGTATGTAATTATTCAGCCTAATTGTGAATAAACAAATAGATTGTGATGTGTATGGAAAATAGTAATAAGGCAATATGTAATATACAAGTAGGGTGTCACCTAAAAAAAAGAAGTACTAGAGTCAAGTTCCTTATCAACCATAATCTCCATCAATACTTTATCAGGATTCATAAGTTGAAGCTTCCTTTACCCCTCCTGATCAAGATCTCAAGTGTAAGTTACTCATAGCCTAGAATCTTTCCTCTGCCATTGAGAAAATCGCCTTCTATCAGAACCATTCTCTTGCTAGTGGCACCTCTGTGTCTCTCCCTCTTGTAAATCTCTAGATCCATTTAAAGTAGTGTCATCTCCTATGGAAGTTCTCCTGAATCAACTCAACTCACGACTTCAATGCTTCACTCCGTAACGTCGTCACTTACTCGGAAGAGATTGGCATTTAGGGGTGAATGTGAGCTAGGTTTGGTCGAGGAGCTTTGCATCCTCCTACAGCACCTTATGTCCTTGGCACGAATGATCTCTGGAAACTCCACCTTGTGGTCGAAGTTCCTCCTCGTAATCCTAGCCCTAAAATCACGAGGCTGATCTCTGGAAGCTTCTCCTTTTGGATCCTATCACCTTTTATCCATAGAAACAAAGAAGAAAACTCACAATCCAAATCTTTGACCAAATTGGTTCATGTTAAGTTGAATTCAACAATCACTGTCATAAAGGATTCTTTAACTCCATCATACACCCGAGAGCATTAATCTTATTTTATGAGATGCCAATCTTCTAAAATCTCTTTAGAGGCCAAGATTGCTTCAATTCATCTTTTTATACCTCTGGCTATTGTATTCCACTGACCTCCTTCATCAGCTTGACCTTAAGAATACATTCCTTTTCTGTGAACTCTCTAAGGAAGTTTATATGGAGCAAACTCTACATTTGTTGCTGAGGAGACAGATCTTGTGTAAACTGAAGAAATTGATGTATACACTAAAACAAACTCTGAGAGCTTAGTTTAGAAAGTTAAGTTCAACTCCTTTTTAGTACCACTAGGAGTAAGGAGTGTCAGTAGTAGTAGGAGGCACGACAATAGTAGTGGCGGCAGAAAAAAAATAGGTTAGGGAAGGAGAACTTGCTCTGAATCTGATACCATGCAAAAGAGAGAGATAATATATTTTTCCCAATGACCTAATCTACTTACATATAGGTATTTATATACATAAAGCGGGAAAGAGGATCCTATAATTATAGTATGTCTATCAATCATTAATTACAATCCATCTTCATCCATCTAATCAAGCCCATCTAAATCAATCAAAATCCCTATAATTAAGGGAATCTTTGGAAATATTCAACAATGTGCAACCCAAAATAATTGTTGACGTAGCCAAGAAGCCCATAACAAGGACTATATTTAATATGATATCCTGACTAATACACATCATTTTACATTCACTAAATAGTTCATGCTCTTAGAATCATGAACCTTAGCTGTGGCTATAAATTAAAAAGGAGAACATTGAGATATGTTATGCAGAAATCCAAACTTACTGGTGTGCCCTTTACAACAGTAGATACATAGCCAGGTGTGCTTCCATCCTTGTCCGGTACAGGGGCCAATCTTGAGATACCAAAATCAGCTACTTTAGCATGAAATTTAGAGTCCAATAGTATGTTGCTTGCTTTAATATCACGATGAAATACAGGAGGATCTGCTTCACAATGTAGATACAGGATGCCCCTAGCCGAACCCAGAGCAATGTACAACCTCTTTGAGAAACTCAAAGATTCTTTTCGCTTCTCTGATTAACAAAGGGCATTAGTTAGCTAAGAAAACTGAACAGTTTGAAAGCGTTGATCAGCATTTCATTAACACTATCCAGACTAGCATACTGTCTAACAAAGGTAAGACTTTAAATTTTCAAGTTGTTCAAGCAAATGGTATCTTTGAGTAGTTCTCTCACCATGCCGGAACATATAACTCAAAACAGAAACTCAACCCTAAAATATGGTCCATGCACCTCCAAGAACAAGAAAAGGAAGGTGCCATCACATGAATTCTTTTCTTGCTGTCTTTTTATGCTTTGCTGAACCTTCCAATCAAGATCTTCATTAAGGAAAACACATGATAGCAAAATGCATCAAGTGGGTCATTTTAGACCTTGGCATTTAGGAGACGATATGAATTGTTAGGCCATCCAAATTTATAAACTAAAAGACACATGTTTACTTGTTTAAGTTATCAAATAAACAAGGGCATTTAGGGGCCCTTGTTTGGTGGGTAATAGATAGATTTAGAAAGGAAGCTTTAGTTATCAAGTTGTAGTTGATGGCTTACGGCTTGAGGAGTTGTGCTGCCATGAGTGAATAAAGGAAGCTTAGTGAGCCTAAGTAGCTGTTAGTTGTATGCTTGCTGTAGTTATTTGGTGGTATCTCATAGTTGTGGCACATATAGATTTTAGAGTGTTTTGAAGGAGCAACATAAATTTGGGTTCTTATTATGTATTTTAGTTTAATTAGGGCTAATTAGTGGATTACAGGAAGGCGAGACTTGACGCAATGGTACGATTGCTGTCATGTGACCTTGTGGTCATGAGCTCAAGTGGCGAAAACACTCTTGCAATGCAGAGTAAGGTTGCATACAATAGACCCAATGTGGTCCGACTCCGCATTGGCGGGACCACGGGAGCTTCATGTAGCGGGCTATTTTAAAGTGAATTACAGGGTTGGTTATTGGGAATCATTAGTGGTAGTGAGATTATTTTTAGCTATACTACCATGTTTTAAGGCTGATTTAGTGTCATATAGAACCAGTTTGTGTTTTGGGGTTAGATTGGCCAATTGAGAGTTGTACTAGGTGGATAATAATTCGGGTGTTGGATTCATGCAAATTGGGCTTGAATCAAGCTTGATTTGGTTGAGTTTTGATTGAATTTGTGAGATCCAATTCTCTTTGGTTTAATCAATTATGGTTTGGATTGATAACCTTTAATTTGGAATGGAAAGAGAGAGGAAGGTGAGATTTGCATGGTGGAAATGTGGTAGATTCAAAAGAAAATCTGAGATGATGGTGAGATTAGCACATATGCTAGTGGTGAAGATAGTGATGGATCAAAATATGAGGATGAAATAATGACCCTGTTTGCCACAGCAGTTATGATATATTCCTCTTCTGGCAGCCGTCAGCAACCAACTTGCACGATGTACGCACTCAATGACAGAGGACATTGTAGCTTTCAGAATAGGGTGTATAGGCCACAGCTGAATGCATGGACTCTCCATGGTTTTTTATTAAGCCATGTGTGTAGCATCCTCTATTCCAAGGTTTGCCACACGTCACAATGAGAAAAGCTCATTTCAATGATCCAAAAAATGTTCTTGCTACAGGAATAGTGATAGAAACCTTTATAAGAGGTTATGACGATATGCATACCAGAGAGATGGTCACGTAGAGTACCATTACACATAAACTCATAGACCAGCATCTGCAAAGTAGAGTCAATTATCATAATTCTATTAACACCAATGAAGGTAAAAATAGATTAAACACCAAATGTCAGTAAGTTGTTAGTTAAATAAAACAACATAATTGTTAGAGAATTGCAATGCAAACAAACTCTAAAAAACTAAGAAGTCAATTTCAAGATTTTTGGTGGATGAGAATGTATGAAGGCTCACTGTCCTTCTATTATGGAGATTCAATCAGTCTCCTCCATTCAAATAGAAACTTATATACTGACACAGATATTGAACAAAACAAAAAACATCTATCACATAGCAATTCTAGTTCCACATTAAGGGTCGTTATATTGTCCTGTGTCAATACCTGGAAATTAGTTTACATCATTACGTTAGGCTAGCAACTTTGAGTGTTTCCTATAAATCACGGGTCTAGCTACACCACCTAAAAACAAAAACTTATATTCTAATAATACATCGGTGGGTTCTCTTTCCAGCTTTTCCATTTTAAATAACTTGGAGATTCATTGTATTTTTAAATAAACCAAGAGCTGTCGGATTAGAGAAGCTTGGAATAAGTCGCCAAACTAATAGGCATGGATCAACTAATACATATATATTCAAAGGTCAATAACAATATTACTAGATTAGGACCAAATTCACCACAGAATTGACAATCTGATTGGCTGATTCTTTTTCAGAACCCTATGCAAGAAAATCTATGAAGAGTTACTAAGATTTTTGGAGTCAGCAAGAATTTTTTAAGCTATCAGAAAGCCCTACATTCGAGTAACTACTACTGTTCCATATTTAGAAATTTATTGAGAATTAAAACCACAAAAAATACAACATGCAAACTTCCAGCATCATCAATATTCTATCTAGCTAGATATTGCTCTTAAACAACGGAAACATGCAGATTTTTTCTGATGAACTGTGAGCTCTCTGACTCAAAACTTGTACAAATTAATAAAGTTCCGCTGTTCGACATAAATAAATGAACGAGAAAGAAGCTTAATTGAGTAAGTGTCCAAATTCTTGTATAAATATCTAGCTGAAAACTTCCTGAGGAAAAAAAGAGAGAAATTAATCTGCAAAGGACAAACCTGTTCATTTTGTTCATCGCAGTATCCAACTAAAGAAACTAAGTTACGGTGATGCAACCTTGACAGAAACTCTATCTCTGTCAAGAACTCCTTTGAACCTTGTAAAGTCCCTTCTAGCGCTCTTTTTATGGCTACAAGCCTTCCATCATCTAATGTTCCTTTATATACCTTTCCATACCCTCCTTGGCCTACTTGAGTGGATTTGCAGAAATTTCTTGTAGCTAGGACCATTTCTTCAAAAGTGAAGCATTTTACATTGTTGAGTTTCAGAGTTGTCACTGCTGCAATTGGTAGGAGAAGGAAATGAACATACAATGATATCTTCAATTAATCTTTAAATCAAATGTAAATATGAGTTATGATGATGCTTAATTCTTCGTGCTTTGCATGCCTTTCTAATCAAAGTATTAAAATTATCATCCTAAAGTGACAACAGAACCAGTTCTAACATTCCTTAGGCAATCATATAAATAAGCAAATTCTAGCGGCAGGCACACAAATTTTCTAAGAATTGACAATTTTCAATCATCTTTTGTAAAAGTAAAAGGGACAACTAAAGTTCACCTGATATAATATGTAGAATTAATAACAGTACATCAGTAGGTTCAGTTGTTCAGAGAGCAAACAAGCAAAACGACCTTCCTTCCAGCCCTTTGTGGAGCATACTATGGAGGTTCTCAAAAGGTTGCATTTTCCTGGCTACCTTTTGATCAGAACCATGAAGATCCATTGGCTGTGGTTGTGCACAGCACTAAGAAGATTGACCAGGTCACTACTTAGGTGACAAGGCTAAGTTTGCAAAAATTGTGTTCTCATTAGTCTGTATTGGCCACTGTTGCAGATACTGTGGATTGAGATTGGAATAATCTCTTTTTTCAGTCCATATCTTACAAGAATGTACCTGATTCTTTTAATAACTGTAGAAAAATACGGCATAAGAACTCTGTGTGGATAATGTTTGTAGAGGTAAGTGTATACAAGAATAAAGGTTTAGGTGCTAGTGATGCCTGGTAGACATAATAAGTTTAGGCCACTGATAAAGGGTGGAATACAATGTTGGGTGTCTTATCTAACAGGCTTGGTGATAGTTATTTTTCAGAACGTGAAAGATAATGAAAGAAAGCAATCGCTGAGCATCTCTTTCTGCATACAAGGAGATTTGACCCTTGTTTGTTGTTGGCAGAGACACATTTGAATGCTGATGTTGCTGTGAGATGGGTAAACAGGCATGAAATTTGTCAGTCTAGTGTTTGGGTACCTGTTAAAGGAAGGTTGAGGGGGGTTCTTGTTTGGTAAAAGGAGGTTGTTGGGGTTAGTGTAGTTTTTCAAGACAAATAGCTTATCTCTACAATTATTTCTTCCAATAAGGCTGTCTGGAGCCTATGGTTGAAATTTGCTAGTTCATAGAGATAGTCTGTGGAGATTTTTAGTATCCTTCAGAATACTGACTTAACTTCATCAGTGGTTGGATATATTGACTACATTTGTAAAACTAGAGACAAGAAGAGAAGCAAGATTTTCTTGAGGGAGGTCGCTTCTAGCTGTGCTGATTTCATTGAAGGTGTTGGCTTAGCAGATCTAGGTTTGTTGGGAGAAAGGTGTATCTGATGTAATAAAAGAGAAATGAGATGGCATTGGTTAGGTTGGATATAGTTTATGCAAATCAGGCTTGGCTGTGATTGTTTGGGACTGATAAGGTCTCTTGCCTTTAGAGGCTTGATTCTGATAATAATCTTTTGGTATTTGAAGTTGGGTAAGATCAGGAAAGGGCAAGAGAAGTTAGGTGTAATCTTTGGTCTATCAGTATATTGTGCATTGTTGTATGCATCACTTCAGGAACCCATTTAAAAGATAGTTTCCAAGATATGTCATCATTCTCATTGCACTTCGTCCTATCTTCCAAGATATGCCATCATTCTCATTTCACTTCGTCCTATCTCTTTATCTTCTCTCTTTGTTGATGTGATGATCCTATGTCAAATTCATCATTAGTTGTGTGTTGATCAATGGTTGAATAGATTGTCGCTTATGTACTCCATCAACTTTTCCAGAGCTTTGTTGATCTGCGATAAAAGGGATCATTGGTTGTTTGATTCATTAATTCCTTCCTTTTTATTTCTCTCGTGTGCAAATATTATATTTTGGTTCGTAGTGTCATAGCCTATATTTATAATTCATATAACACATTGGGCATAGATTGGACACATTTATACTCCAACTTAAATGGGAAGGTTGAAGGTATTGGGCTCATTAGGTATTAGGTGTAGTGGGTTTATGCTACACTGGTATTCAAGATTTAGGGTTTATAACTAATCTATATATCTATATGGTTATTTCATAATGATGAAATACAATGTTTTTTCTTAGTGTTGTAAACCCATATGCATAAGAAAAAACAATAATAAATATATTCAAAGCAGAAACAGAGAATCACAACAATTAGTTCTAGTGTATATTAGGAATTGAAGAGAATACTATTATGTATTTGTGGAGTTACAAGAATAGATAATAAAAATAAAAAGAAAGAAAATAAGTTGAGAATGCATGGATTGTTCAAGGTGGCTGATATATTCTATAGCTAGAAGAATTAAATTCATTCAAGTGAAAGGTATAAGGGTAGAAGACCAAAAAAAACATTAATTATTATAACAAAAAAAATATTTAATTTATTTGAATATTACTACCAAGCGAATTCTTAGCCTGCACACCCAGTGTGCAGGCCCACGTGGGCTACTCTCACAGCTTCGGGCGCTTCCGGGCGCCCAGAGCTTTTTGCATGTGAGAGTCGCCCATTATTGTCGCCCATATAGTGTTGTGCAGGGTAACAGAACTGTTACTACCAATATAGCTTTAAATAGAACTAAATAGAGAATAAAATTTATAAAGCTTACCCAACTAGTTGAAACAAACAGAGGTTCATGATGATATGTGCCAGACAACTACTCTATTAATTGTTGATTTAACTGGTTTTAGACACAACCTAGAAGACTTTCAAATCTGATAAACATTTGGCTTAAGGTACTTTCTCAGAATAAATGAACTTACAAGATTTTTTCCTTAAAATGGAGTAATATCTGTGATGTTTCCTCATGATGAGAACTGTTAATGTCGCAGATAGAGAAGCAGCGCCTGCAATAGCCCCCAACAACATGCCTACCAAAGCACCTTTACTTAACCTTGATTTTGAAGAATCTGCAATAACCCATTAGTTTTGAAGAATCTGCAGTATCAAATCTTGATTGCAAGCAACATATAACTAATAAGAGTTCATGATGATTAAAGTCAAAAGAAGATTTTAATTTTTCAAAAAAAATAACCACAATAAATATTCTAATTAAAAAAACTTATCTGCATTATGATGATAGCGTACTATATGCTACTTAAACTTGAAAAATGTGCCATAAGAACATGATCTTTCCTGTTGTTCTGATTGCAGAGTTGTGTTGTTTGTTGACTATATCTCAGGGATTATTGTTGAAGCTCTGTAAGGACTTTTTGTCCATACCTTAGGCCCAACAGTATCTACGTATGCTAAGTTGCTAACCTCCTTGAGAAATAGAAAAAGAAACAGAAACAAATTTGGTATATCATAGATGCATAGTGAAAACTGAAAAGTAGCCTTTCTTTGAGATGGAAGCATTGCCAAAATCTTGTTTGGACGCCACTCCCATCCTAGACTTAGTTTATATAATATGTATACCAAAACTCAGTTTAGCTTGGAACATTTACTATGGATGATGATCATAGGAAAGATCACTAGAATGCCCTTTCTCATTAATTTGACTAAATTACTACAACCCACTGTTCACACATTATGCATGTTCATAAAGTTTGTCTATTCTTCAATTATCTTGGAGGTTTAAGTTGTGAACTGTGAACAATGTTTTCGGTGTTGCTGTTTTTTACGTGTCAATATATGACAAGCAAAAGAAGCACATTAATATGCAAAGCTAGTCAGAGAAGACTCACCACTTTCACGAGGCCCCCGCGAGAAGTTAAGAAGCTCATATGGTCCATAAACATCAAAAAGTGAAATATTCCATGAAGCTAGGGTGCCCGCAAGACGAAAAACCTCACTGCTATTAAAAAGACTAGAACTATTAGGAAATAATTTTAAGTTCATATTCAGCCTTGGCCCACTCTCCCATATGTACGAGTCAATGTACAATTGGTGAGACAGCAGCTGCAAAAGTAAGGTCAGATGGAACTCAAAATCCTTCATATACGGACGAAAATCTGATATTGCTGGGCTTTTCAACCGAAATCCAACTCTGAGTGGTAGGGAGCATTGGCATGACATAGACAATGGGTTGTGTTCATAATGTTCGTCTACTGGGCAAGGGGGACAAGTATTTTCAGATGTTCTTGGACCTTCAGAAATTTGATTGACACTCTTTGGTTGACATAAATGAACTATATTGAGTTGGTTTGCATTGATACACAGAGGGTTTCCATATAACCTAACATAGTAGCAACCAGAATGTAAGAAACTATAGGTATAAATCACAAAGCTCAAGTTATTCATACTAAACAAAACAATATTGTAAATATTCATGTTAGATATACTTTCATCTGCATAGAGAGTATCTACTGCAATATTTAAATGTCTATTTTTTTCAGGTTTTGATTGAACGATCATTTAGATAGTGTTATCATATATCAACTATTTTTTATAGATTCTATGGAAATGGGTAACCAGTCCATCAAAACCTAGGTAGCCCCATCTAGCTATATGTGTACTAGATTATGGAATTTCACATTATATTTACATAATTTTAACTATATGTTAATAGTTGGGAACTACTTTATGCTATTCATCTTTGTACCATTCTCCGCCAAATCCTTGAAACTTATGCAACAGTTCTGAGTGTCATCATTGAGTTCTTAAGAGATGTCTGCTCCATACAAATTTTGTGAACTTTGATTAAAGTCGTTTAATACATTCCAACATGTATAATACTTATATGTTTCGCAATGCTACACCTAAAAGACTGAGCAAACCACATGTATCAACATCACAATCCCTGGAAATCTAGCTCATAAGAAAAACAAATTCCCTGGAGAGTATTTGGGATCAAGACTAGACAAGGGAAGAAACCAAAAACTAGGAAGAGCATAATCGGAATTAGAAAGCACTAACAACTATATAATTAATTAAAGAGAAGATAAGATGGTATAAACCAAAACTAGAAAAGGGTTAATCTTGGGAAAGAAAAAGGCTAGAATTATGATTTAAATGAAGATCAAGGACCGAAAAGAAATTTGTAATGATTACACAAAACAAGAACATCTACAATATATCCAGTGAAGACAATCTGAAGACATGACCAACAAGAAAATAACAAAGGATTGCACAAGATAGCTTACAATACAGTGACATTTGAAGGATAGTTAGCAGCAGGTATTTCTGTAAGAGAATTATTCTGGAAATTCCTGCGTGCAGCATATAGAGATCATAAGATGGTGACCAATAAAGTATTAAAAACTATATCTTATGCAAGAGAGATCATACAAGATTAAAGTGTCATTTGGATTGAAAGTTCTGTTCTGCCAAATAGAGTATGGAACAGAACCAACCAGTTGATTATTCTCAAGGGACCTGCATATTTAAATAATATATGCATAAAGTCAGGTATATTCTATGTTCGTTCATTTCTTCTGATTAATAGACATGACAAAATTTTATGATGTCTTGCTAATCTTTGACTTACACCCATTGGAGCTTATGAAAACCATTAAAGGTTGAAGGAATTGTTCCATTAAGAAAGTTGTGTGATAGATCGCTGCAATAGAATCAAAAGACTCATCAAAGATAAATGCATGAAAGAATCAACAATTTGATATATAGCATTCAAATTAAAGTATTTTAGTTTCTAAGATAAAATCAGGAAAGGCACATGAAAGAACAGTCCATAATTAGTTTAAAGAACAAAGCAGTGAAATCTCACATACATAGTTGTTATGTTAATTGCAAGATTAGACGGTATGGATCCATTCAACATGTTCCGACTAAGATCCCTGAAATATTAAAAATCATGAACGATTAAAAGAAAGGTAAAAGAGAATTGAGTAACATTAGAAAAATAACAGTAATAAGCTAATTTTCCAGGTTTGACAAGACCATGGGAGAATAATATGGCAAGTAAGCTGAAACAAATATGATTTCAATAGATAGTTCATCATGTACGAGCAGATTAAGCAAGAATGTGGTTGAAAACACCTGTCAATACCCTAGTTAATGATAACCAAGAAGGTGATAGAAGGTCTATGAACTCTGGATAATCAGATTTGTGATCCTACAAACTAATTAAGAACCACAATAGATACCTGAACCTGTATTATAACTCATAAGTAACAAACTAAAATATGAAGAAAAGGTGCAATTTGTGTACATTGAAGTAAGTTTGCTTAGCTTTAAATATAGATGAAGATAGAGTAGGAGATCGAGTCCAATAACATAAGAGGATCCATATAGTCATCCCCACTGAGTGGGATAAAGACTTAGTTGTTATTGTTGTTGTTGAAGTAAGTTTGCTTAGCAAACACATTAAGATATATTAGATCAAAAAATAATTATTTGTATATGCAATCATAGAAGTATAATTTAATCTGTATAAGAATACAAGATTAGTGGGATTGCAACCTCTTAAGTTACTTTTTACCTATTGCATTTTCCCATAACTGTGGTATCCAACTCCTTATGAATTATTTTATTACTTAATTTAGAACAATTGGCACTAGATGGAGGAAGAAGTCGCCGATAAGGCAGTAGTCAATGCTACACCCGATAGGCCAAACACACCAACGAAAATTTTCCATTTACAAGAAATTTACCAAGAAGAGAGAAAGGTGGTTAGCCATGAAGGAACCCACTTTCAAGAAAGTGAGAAGGAATCTACCTCACTAAAAGAGGAGGAATCGTTAGTCCTTACATATTCTCACATAACTCCCTAACATTATTACCCAATGACCCAGATTTATAACTTTGAAACGACTGCAGTCGTATTTGTTTTCAAACAAATAACCTGTGGAGTTTAGAAGGACATTAATACTACAAAGTATAAACTAGAAGATGCAACCAGCATTTAACATGAAAGGGAAAAGGTTCTAGGTAATTTGAGATCATTAAAACCGAGAATATTATGATATGTATATTCTACATCATTGAAAGGGACACAGTGAACTTACAAATAGCCAAGTTGTGGCATCCTACTCAAATTGAGAATATTTCCATGCAAGCTGCAGTTCCTAAGACTCCTGTCAGAAAAAATGTGATCAACCATTAAGATGAAGAGAACATAACACTGCATTGTTACGAAACAAAACGTTTTGAACACCAAAAACAAAAAATCAAAACTCATGCGATTCTAGAAATGGTTTACAATTTCTCTCCAGTACACAGATGTCAAACTGTGAATCTGTGATAGTCAGCAGATTGCTAAGTTGATTTCTTCCTCTAAACAATAATGGATGAATAATTATGATTCAAACCTATACAACAGTCCAACCCATATGGAGCTGTATGATCTCTCTATCTATGTTTGAGATGTTACCAAAATTGATACCAAAAGACCATGAACCTTGGAAGCAAAGCTTGCCGTTCAAAGAGATTGCTAATGAGAGGCGAGTTATTCGTTTTGCCTTGGTTTCATTGTTAACAACATAAATATATAAATTCAGTTTCTTTTCTATCAGCTCAAGTTTTTGGGAGAGTACTTAGCCAATCAACTTTAGTAGTATTAGAGGAGGTTAGGGTTCTGATTCCACCCGTGTAAAAAAGTATATATCTAATCAATTCATGTGTTGAGAGATCAGGATTAATCAGACGTCAGGTCAATCAATTAGAGCACCCCACCCACAGATAAAGGGGAGTTAAAAATATGAATATATAAGTTTCTTTCCTACTGGCTCAAAGTTTTGGGATAGACAATTAGTCAATTTATCAAACTAAATCAAAGTGGATATACACTATGTTGTCATGTGATGCAATCTATTGACAAATATCAATTTAATCAATCAGAAGCAACCAGAATAACGAGGATTTAATCCAATCTTCTAATACATCACAAATAAGGGATCTAGGCTCCCCACCAAGATCACAAAAGTTAAACAATTAATTAAATTCAATGTAATTATCTAATTGTCTCAACTGACTGATCGATCCAACAACAAAAATACCATACAATCACTTCTTGTTCATGATTGACAAAACTAACAAATTTGGTTGAGGAGCTAGGGTCTGGGGGTAAATTGGCAATGGCAATCTACGGTGAATTTATGATCAATGAAAAGAAGGCTCAAACTATAGAATCTACTAGAGCTGAACTAGCAAGCAAAGGATAAAGAAATTTATGATGTGAAATATGCAGTCAGTTTTCACCGATGACAAAGCTATACTTATAGTTTCTTTATTTGTCTCATTGTCATGTTTCATTGGCTGATTTATAGATCATGTTAGAAATGCATTTCTACATGGAGAATCACAAGAGATAAACATGGATAAACACTTTAGTTGTTGCTCAAGGAGAGCAGGTTTGGTGTAAAATTAAGGTGAGGTTCACTTGCATTGATAGGAGGTGCAAAAGAGTGCTGTGAATGGTCAAACATTTACCATATAGTTGGAGATACTTGCAACAAACAAGATCAAGTTCATAGTCCATGTATTGGACATTTCCTTCTGCAAGCTGTTGCTGAATGGTTAGGTTGAGAAATTTTTAAGCAATCCAGACATCATTACTGAGGCTGAAGTAATTATATACCCAACTCCTTCGGGTTACTAAGTGCAACATATCAGAACCTTACCTCTCAATAGAACCAACTTCCTTCTCATTACAATGGTGTCACATGTCAGGGTCTTAGCTTTGATTAACTATTACAGAATATTTATAGTGCCATGAAGAAATGAACTCCATGTAATAGCTATCTTTAGGAATAAACTCAAGGAGTAAGCTCATAAAATAGAACTCAATGAAGAGCTGTAGGAAGGCCTTACAATTTTACAAGTGTTGTCATGTTGCTGTATGAAGCTGGAATGGAACTGCCACTGAAATTATTGTTATCAAGCTGACTGCAAACATAAAGAAAACAATAGTGTCACTTAAAATGCTTGAGGAAAAAGCACTTTGTTCAAGAGGTGAGTAATGATACATGTGAGGAGAGTAATATCACATGTGGCTTTGATCAGATATATACAGATGTATCTGTTGTAAACTGTTGTCGATCTCTATATGTGCCATAAATGAAAGGAACAAGGAGGCAAGTTTACAATAAAAAAACTTCTCACTTATATCTCTCAAGCCACTTCTCGCATTTCTGTGCCTTCCTCTTCTCTTCTTGTACACCCATCAAGTGTGGAGTAACCAAGCTTGTGACTTGTGAGGGTTGGCCAAAAACTGGCCAACTTCAAGCCTAACATGCAGACTAACTTAATTGAGTGTTTTTCAAAAAAAATTAATGACATGTGACACTAGCCTTGGGGTTGAATCTGTCATCCCAAGTTTACTATCAAAAGTGTTCTAAGCTATATTTCTCAAGATCTTTATTCTGTTTTATCTACTTCCATCAAGGTTTAATATCTAGACCTGTGCCAAGGTTTTGGTCCCAGACCGGAACGATACAGTTTCAATATCGTATCGTGTCGATACGATTTCAGTATTTTTTTATTTATATATAGTAATTATTAGATAAATATGTTTATGGTATATAATTTAAAAATAAGTTGTATATTGATTTTATATAAGTTCTCAATTATTGAACAACTTAATATTGTTAGAAAAAACAATTAAATACAATTTTCTTTAAAAAAATTTGATCTATCAATAACTCGAATTAAAATTGATATATCATAATAATTATATAAAGATGGAAGCATTGGTTCTTGCAACATTCTACTTAGATCAACTTATAGTTCTACAAAGATGTTATTTTATATATATTCATTTAATTAATTTGTAATTTAAATAATATATATTTAAAATAGTAAAAAAAAATAGAATATTAGTAAAAGAGTAAAAAATAAAAAATATATATATATATCAAAATATAAATCAGATTTATTAGAATTTTTAAATTTTTTAAAATTTTAAAATAAAATTTAAATCAGTAGAAAAAGAATTTTCAAAAAATCAACTAATAATTTTTTTTAATTTTAAATATATTTTGTATATATTTTATTGAGATAATTTAATTATGGTTTATGAAAGCATATTCGAAATATCACACTTAAATTGAGAATTATTTGAATGAATTAAATTGTAGGTTTAATTTTCGAACAAGAAAAGCATCACATGACGTCTCCGATGGCACCTGCAATGCCTTCGAGACACGATACTTTTGCAAAGAGTGCCCAAAGGCGTCCAGGACGCCTACAACGCTTCCGAAGGTGTCGTGTCACGATTCCTTCTGTCACGCATTTGTCGCGATTCCTTCTGTCGAGTAACACAATCGATTCCTTCTGTCGTGTGATATGCAATTGATTCCTTTTGTCGCGTGATGCTCGCGAAATTGTCACACATGTTGTGCCGATTTCACTCTCGCGTCGGAACTATAAAAACCGTCCGTGTTGCCCGGCACAGAACAACATTTCAATCGTTGACTTCCATGTCTTAATTTTCTTCGTCTTCGATCATCATATAACTGTGTTTTTTGTATTTATTTTCTTATTTTATTTTTCCTTTCCTCCTTTTCCCTTCCCACTGCTGCCCGAGGAACCTAGCCCTTCTCCCTTCCACCTTACAAAAAACCTACTGTGTTCCTCCCTTCTTGTGGCACCCAACCCCTGCAAGTTCTTCTCCCGCACCAAGCAGAATAAGTCCCAATCCCCTACAACACCTCAGCCAAAGTTTCGCCAACATCAGTGAGCCTCACACCCTAATTATCCCATTGTTCGCAACTGCTCCACCCTCAAACCCTACCCCAATGTCATCGAGCTTTGGCTAGAGGTACTCCTCCTCTTATGTTCCCTTACCCACTAGATGTCAGAGACCTAGTCGTGTCAAATTTTTTTTCCCTAGCACTGACTAAGCAAAGTAGTATCTCACAAAACCAACATTTACAAAAATTTGAGCATGTAGAAAACTCACAGGATTTTCAGATTTGGCAGCGATCCAAGTTCCGGGGGAAGCAATCCAGATAAATTATTGTTATCCACTAAACTGCCAAATTCACACAAGAAAACAAAAGTAAATTTAGGATATACATGACTAGAATAGGAGCTGCAAAACACTTACAGATGTAATAAGAATGGCAGTATAAACAGCTCAGATGGAATTTGCCCATTCAATGAGTTATTGTTCATGTGTCTGAGGGACAAAATAAAGCAAATCAGTAAGAATCCTCTACAAAAGGTCAAATATGAGCAACAAGGACCTACTCACAAATGCCTTATATCTCTCAAATTAGCAAATGATTTGGGTATTGGCCCTGAAATATGGTTCTGGTCTATTTGTAACCTATTTAATCTAGGAAGATTGCCAATCTCATCAGGTAAAGAGCCAGATAACTTGTTGCCACTTAGAAGTCTGCAGATAGAAGAAAAAAGGGCAAACATAAACATATTGGTTAATGAAATTTTAAGAAATGTAATCATCTAAATAATATTGATAGAACAATAGTCTAAGATAGGTATTGCCAATCTAAAAGAAGCAAAAGGTAGAATGAAGAGAAAAATGAAATAGCTGCCTAACAATTATAATAAAAAGCATAATAGTCGAAAAGGGAACCACAATAAATAAGAACTTCAAACACAAGAGAAGCAAACACTTGCAAATTTACTGTTGTTAAATCTTACACAGCAAACAGAGAAAATAACCTTGCAATCATATGAAGAAATACAATCCCTGTCGGCTGGTTAGCTACAGTTATGGGTAGCTTACTGGATCCGGCGCAAGCAACTTTTGTGCAGGGCGTTCCACTGGAAACAAAATTAATCTAGCACAGGAATTAATCCAGAAGTATGCTCACAAAAGGATATCCCCTAGATGCATGATTAAAGTTGACTTGCAGAAGGCCTTTGACACGGTGGATTGGGACTTCTTCAAGTCGGTACCTGTTGGTTTTGATTTTCCCCAACAATTCTGAGATTGGATCTGTGAATGTATTACCGCAATTCATATTCTATAAGCCTAAATGACGGCATTCACGGTTTCTTAGTGGACGGCGGGGACTAAGGCAAGGAGACTCACTGTCACATTTATTATTTGGCCTTTGTCTTGAACTATCAAGGAGATTGAAGGTAGTTTTATCGCTGCCTTCTTTTCATTTTCACCCCATGTGTGGAGAAGCTCGGATCACTCATCTAGCCTTTGTCGATGACCTCTTGATGTTTGCAACAGTTGATGTTATGTCTTTTACACTGATTGCGGGTTGTCTAGAAGATTTTGAGGATGAAGCAGATTTGAGAGTTAATCCCTTGAAGTCTAACATGTATATGGCCGAAGTTGATGATACAACCAAGGCACAATTACTACAGATTACCAGTTTTCAGGAGGGCTCTTTTCTTTTTCGGTATTTGGGTATTCCTATTGCTACGGAGAAGCTACGAATTGCCAATTATAGGTCCTTGCTTGATGCGATAACAAAGAAGGTAAATGTATGGCCAAAGCACACATTATCTATGTTGGATGCTTAGAATTGGTCAGATCAGTCCTCCAAGGTGTAGAATGTTGTTGGCTCTCCATTCTTCCCATACCAAGAGGGGTGATTGATAAAATCTATAGAATTTGTCAAACTTTCGTTTGGTCTTCCAAACGCCCATCAATCTCTTGGGCTAAGATGTGTCTCTCAAAGCAAGAGGGAGGTTATGAACTTCAGAATTTACAAGTATGGAATAATGCCTTATTATGCAGGACACTATAGAATGTACAATGAAAGATAGATTCATTACGGGTGCAATGGGACCATCATCGCTACATCAAAGGAACTGATTTCTGACAATGGTGTTTGAAAGTCTTGGATTCCCCCTTGGCTAAGCGACTTGTTGACATTCGAGATCAGTTGGTTCAGGGGCTGAACAGACAAGGAACAGCAAACATGAAGCTGCTGGAATGGTTTACTGTGAAGAAAAATGGGACGGCCAATGCATACGAGTTCTTCCGACCAAAGGGACCACAGAAACTTGGGTATTGGAAACCAGGAATATTGCCCAAACATCATTATTTTGTTTGGCTACTTGCTCATGGGAAGCAACGGACAGCGGCCAGATTTGCATATGAGTCTTGCAAGAGTTGTGCATTACGTCGGTAGGTGGATGATTCGAATGCACACATTTTCTTTGATGCTCCATTACTCGAGCTCTATGGAATAAGGTGAGAAGATGGCTTAACATTTGATATGAGGTACGAATGATTGGAAGACTGATGTAGATTTTCCAATAGCATTATAGAGGCAACCAACGCATTATGAAGGGGTGACACTTGGCAGTTTCATGCATGACTTATCATTTGTGGGAATGTCACAATAAATGTCATTTTAAGAATGATATACCTGATATTGATAGAATGTTCCACAAACTACATAAGCATGACTACCGGTTCGTGGATCTTCATTGATTGTATGTTAGTTTGGCAACTATATATATATTTACCTTTCCCCCAAAAAAAAAAGAAATACAATCCTGCTCATCTTAAAGATTTTCTCCATTAATGTCTTAATAACTGTTGTTTTCAATTGTCTAGCCCAATTAACCTGTTAGTGAGCAAACACCTGATCTACTATCCTCACAATGAAAAAAAAGGACAACAAATAATAGCCTGACAAATATGCCTCCAGGTATATACACACAAAAGCATTAATTTATTTATTTAAAATAACAAAATAAATAAGATAATGATATCGCAAGTCAAAATACAGGTAGAAAAGAAAAAAGTCGTCATCTAACCATGCTCTGATGTTTGCCACATTATGAATGCATATGAAGATTGGAGTGCAATAAGAACTAGTGGCATGAGAGATGGTAGGACACACAAGAGAGTGAGAGGAGTTAACTATGCATAGTGGAGGCAGGCAACTTTGTAAATCGAAATAATAAAAATCCACTGCTAATAGAATTCGCAATTTATTGAGAATCTTAACCAGAAGTTTAAGAGCAGTAACAATATTTTCTATCCTTAAATTTGCTGATAAATTCTCAACAAATTGTAGCTTTATCCCTAGAAAACCAGGCAAGCAGTAGATTTTTTAATTCTTTTAAACTTAGATCAAAACCTTGAGACATTCCCAGAGGTTACAAGATCCAGGCCTCGGAATTAGATTTGCTGCAGTTAAGACCATCAGCACTACCAGTAGTGGCAGTATAGTAGCCTAATATGCTTTACTGGTGGGGCTGTAGGACTCCTATGGTAAAACTTGGTAATCAAACTCACTGATATAATGAGTAAAATTAACATCATTCCGAAGTGACTCATAAAGATGACCATCTCTATGGTAGGTCTTAAGTCGTCCACTCTTTTTTAAGTTGACACCAGGCATCCAGCTTAAGTCGTCTATTCTCTACATTGTACATATCGTATGCAGATACTAAATAACAGCACTGATTTTTAAAAGGCAAAAATTTAAGACAAAATCAACAATTTAAGTTAGAAAGCCAAATATAGGTAATGAATCGACATTGGCATGCAGACAAAAACCCAAAACTCCATGGTGAAACTTCAGCCAAACTGAATATGGCAACATTGTAGATGAACATGTATGAGCATGTCCATGTGAACATGACAATAACTCCATCGGGATCTCCAAAGTTCACAAATCAAATGACTAGAAGCTTGAAAGGCCACAAACCAGCAATTGCAACTGGAAACCATTTTTCATTTAATTGAAGGAAAGATTTCATGTATCACATAACATCTCAACGATCAAACATATAGTTCAAGTATGTAATCATCGATTGTAAATTCACAGTTCTATTTAAGTTCCAGTTGTCCTTTGGATTGGCTCATGTCTTTAAAGAAATTGTATGTTGCTTGAATATATGATTCAAGTTGTTTAGGATAAAGACACCAAGGCTCCTCCAACCCCAAAAATCAAAATAAGTTTCCCAACTGCCAAAATTGCGATGAACTCAGAACACAATCTCGAATGCAAGCATGTACGAATTGAGATTATGAAATGATATTTCAGTGGTTTAAATAGCTGTAGCCAAATAAGCACACTGTGTTACTTCTATTGTGGATAAGATAAACAGGATGTTATAAGGTAATCCAGGATTTTCTCTAAATAGTGATAGCTCAAGATTCCAATATGCCAGCCTCAGAGGTGTTAGAGAAATTGAGATAGTCTGAGAAAAAACAACTCTCTAGAGATATATATATGATATAAGCCATATTGTAATGAAACAATCAAGTTACATTCCCTAATACTATCAGAGAGCCTACAGAAAAAGTTTGCGGTGATCCATTTTCATACTTTCCCAGATTAAACATACATGATCTAGTCCAGTCTTTCTTCGCAAAAGGGCATAGCACATATCTATTTAGATTAGAAAAAAGAAACTGAGAGAATGTGACCAAGTGTACGACGGAAGAAAAATAAAATGTACATGATTACAAATCTCTGGTTTTGGATAAAATCTTACAGAAGCCTCAAGGATGTAATATTGCCTATCTCCTTTGGGATAGTTCCACTTATCGCATTCCACATAAAATCCCTATAAAAATGGAAATCAACCTAATCAAAAGGCTAGTCAACAGTTCGAGTAAGAAAAAGTGTTCTAAACCCGCTCTATAATGTAAGACAAACCTAATTCAACTATATTGCAAGCATACTAGTAAGCTCAACTTTTCATCTTTCAGCAACCAAATAATATCATAACTCACATAATTTTTAATTGCCGCAGAAGACCAAGCTCAGGTGCCAGAATTCCAGATAAATTATAATTTAACAATTGCCTGGGAGGCAAAATATGTCAGGAAGAAGTAATATATATATATAGACCATAGTAACTCAACTGAATACAATTAAAATTTCAAGGTAATCAATTGATTCACAACTAAAAGTATCTAAGCTTTGGAAGAATAAGGGCGGTGCTATTTCATATCAGAATAGTATACTACTGTTTCGAACTCTCAGCTCAATCATACCATAACTCAATTTTCTAAATTTCTATAAATTCTTCTCGAGTTAAGCTTGATTTGATCTTATTATTTGAGTTCAAGTTTTCGTTGGAATCAGAATTTCTTGAGAAAAGCAAAGTCACACCTCTAGTCTCTTCTTGTCCTAGTTAATAGGTAACTGTTTATTTTAAGAAAATCTGAAAATGTCAACAATTTAGCAATTATTTTTTAATCAAATTCATCACCAGATTCTACATGCCTAACGTTAATCATCAAGCAAACATATGATTCATGGATTGTCTTTGATAATCGGTAACAGAAGTGTAAACAGAAATCCACTTAAACAACAGATTATTTTGGAATCTACTTTAAACTAGTACATATTTTTGTTTTTGAAGGATGGCATATAGTTGGATGGAAGAATTTGGCTAGTGTAGATAATTCAACAAAGAGGAAGCCAAGTCCATTCAAGTAGATATGTCCAGGAGCATTCCCACAGCATTGCGTGGAACCTTGGTCTAAACTTATGCTGCCAAGTGCATGACGGTAAGAATAAGAATATAGTAGTTAGATAAGAACTGAAAAACTACGTTCCTATTCCCTTTCCTCCAAGAAATTCAATTAATAAATAAAGGAATGTTTTGGAAATAGAAAAGAGAACAAAAGAAATTTAAAATTAAATACGAATGTGTCATTGTCATATTTGAAAATGTCAAAACAACTTCCATAAAAAAGAATTCTCAAAGTGTCAATCATACAGTTGTTCTATATGTAGGTATTCATCATTTGATGTAGAACAAAATACGCCTGTCCAATTTGATGTACATGGATCTCCATTGTCCCAAGATTTGAGGTTTCCCATAGGATCAGTGAAATTGCTCCTGATAATCCTTAATGCATAGACTGCATATAAGCAAGCATTATCATTCCTGAATAACCTTCTCAAAACAAATTTAAGAACTATAAATTCTGGCTCTTGCAGTATTATGCCAAATCTTAACATAAAAAAGCATGTAATGCATGAGTACTTGCATAAATTTCAAAGCTTTCTTATACCTTCAAATCACAAATTACTGAAAAAGAGCAAGTCTATCTCATATATTCAACTTTAGTTCTACTTAGATTTCCAAAGCTTTCTCTACGATTCAAGGATTGGAAGCTTTTGACTGGACACTTAGGCAGTGATGACAAAGGGCTTTCTCCCTGAGAAAATGCAATGGGATGGAAAGAAATCGGTTCCAATACCATGTTAGGAGAGTTATTCCTTACCAAACCCTAGCTAGTCCCTCCTCTATTGAAATATAGATATTATTACAAATACAAAATATTGCAAATATGAAATGTTACAAATGAACACCTACATTAAATATTCATAAAGGAGCATTGTTATCCGGAAAGAATGCATTGCACAGTCAGGGTCCGATTGTAACGTCTCGGCAAGGACCGCTACATCTCCCAAACTCGAGTGTAATGTTAAATATGTAAGAGTTCATGTTGCAGGGTCCGACTATAACGTTTACATCTTCATGAGAACTCGAGTGTAGAGTTAAATAGACAAGAGTTTTCACACCATAAGTTGGATAAGAACAAATATTATAGGAAAACTAATAGTCTAAGATTTGGAACATGGAACATAGGAACCCTCACTATTAATCAATGGAGGTAGTGCATGAATGATTAGGAGAAGAATTAGTATTTTGTGTGTACAAAAGACAAATTAGGTAGGAGAGAAGGCAAAGATAAAAAATGAGAGTACATAGGGGTTATGAGTTTGGAATGAGAAATGAAGAAGGGAAAACTATATTGGATTTTGCGATAGTATATGATCATATATTAGCTAATATGTTTTTTTACGAGAATAATACTTGATCACGTTTAAAAGTGAAAATCAATAATTGTAAATTGACTTTCTTATGATTAAGAAGAGGGATATAAAGATTTGTAAATATTACAAGGTCATAGTAATCTGGATACACGCCTAGCGTTGGATATATAGTTGGGTGCTCAACTGGCGTCTAACGCCTAGAGTAGGGCTAAACAATCGGTTTAAACCGAACCAATTGAACTGATTAAACCAAAAATCGAACCGACCTAACTTTTCAAAAAAAAATTGAACCGACCGAACCGATAAAACATCAATTAATTCAATTTTCGACCAAAATAACCGAACTTTTTGGTTTGGTTTGATTTACTTTTGGTTTGGTTTGGTTTGACTATGTTTGGTTCTGATTAGGTTTGCTTCTTGTTTGGTTCGTTTTAACTCTTAATATCGGTCTGATTTGATTCTGATTTGGTTCGATTTAGTTTAATTTGCTTTCGGTTTGGTTCGTTTCAACTTATAATATCGATTTGATTTGGTTCAGATTTGGTTCAATTTGATTTAGTTTGATTCCGGTTTAGTTCAATTTAACTCATAATATTGGTTTAATCAATTTAATCGAATTTTGATTTTCAAAATCGAAACTGAACCGATTAGATCGATATAATCGATATTTCTAGAAAAAAATTGAATTTTTGAATCACCAAACCAAACTTTTAACTTTGGTATGTTCGGTCAGTTAATTTGGTTTAACTGAATTTTTGCTCATCCCTAGCCTAGAGCGCCTAAGCGCTCTAGTACTTTTAAATTATATATATATATATTAATTTTAACATTAATAATATTAGTATTATTTATAATTATAAATTATTTTAAAGCATTTTTAGTGTTCAATATTAATATTTATGTTTCTTAGCTTTTCTTAAGTTGGAAGATAAAAAGAAGTTCAAATCCACTTGAAAATTTCCCTTTAAGATATTAATTTCATTGTAAATTGTTTAGGCATATTGAAATTAAAAATGAAAGAATGTTATTCTAAATTTCTAGTAAAATATCCCATCACAATAGTAACTAACAAGTTAAACATACAGTGAAATCAATTTTGTAGAAAGTTTTAGACGCCACTCGGGTTTTCAGTTCGGCTAGGGGCCACCTAGCGTCTAGGAGGCCGCTTAGGTCGAAATTTTCAATACTGACAGAAAGAAAATATATACGACTCCTATAATTAAGTGATGGATGTTAAAGGATGGAAAAAAATATATTTAAGGAGAAAGCAGGAGTACAAGTATTAGGTGAAATATACGGTGACTCTAATATGACATAGGATAAGATGATATCAAAGTTGAAAATAGTAGCTAAGAGTGTACTCGGTGAGTCAAAGGGACATGCATCACTATGTAAGGAATCTTGATGGTGGAATGAGAAAGTACAAGAGAAAGTGAAGAAAAACAAATCGCCTAAAAGGAATTATATATATATAAGAACGAGGAAAATTAAAAAAAATATACAATAGCTAAGGA
>JBBPFQ010000002.1:7208358-7222102 GCA_037974815.1 Kaempferia elegans
TTCTCACGTGAGGGCACCCTCGCGCGTGAGAGTCACCCAGGGGCGTCGCGCACACGGGTTGTGGTGGGGAATTTTTTCCTATATATATATATATATATATATATATTATATTTATACATCTATGAAAGAATTTTAAATTAATGAAGAATAATGTCTTATATTGTTATAAATTCTCTTATCGACGTTTTTAATTGAATTAATTATATTCGTATTCTGCCCTTGCGCTTATGTGATTGCTCTCAAATGCTTAGCTTTTCGGCCTTTTCCCATTGCTTGGTAGTCTGATAATAGATGCCAATCACATTTCTTACCTCATTCATTTTTTGCTATATTATAGAACATTTTGTATCATCAGGGAAGTCATTTAGCAGTTTGGCGTTTTGTGAACTTGTCACTCTGTTTGTGGTTGAAACAGGGGAATCCACATCATTGCTATTGTTCATAAAACTAATTTTGTTTTACTTTATTCTCATCCAGGTTTCATTGCGCCTCTCTGAATTAGAAGCAACTCTAGATGCTGGAACATGTCATAGAAATAAGGTCTTGGCTTCAATTGGTTCTCAACTGTGGAACTGGACTATCATGGTATAACTAGTTATCATCTGCTTCCTCTTCTATTAGTTTGATTTGATCAGGATTTGTCATATTGGTGAAATAACTTTCCTGCAATACAAGTTTGCATACCAATTTATTGTCAATAAGGTGTGCACTACTGATTTCATTCTATTTTTAGGTAAAAAAAGAAAAATCGGTATATGATACTCTGAATATGCTTAACTTTGATGTCACAAAAAAGTGCCTTGTTGGAGAAGGATGGTGTCCAACATTCGCTAAACCTCAGGTGATAAATAATTCATTGTATTACTATCTTAGGGGAAGTTATAGAATTTAAAATTGTTTATATCATGGTACTATAGTTAATATAGTGATTATTTATAATAGTTTAAATGATCTTTTGGTGCCACAGATCAAGGAGGCTTTGCATCAAGCAACAATACATAGCAATTCTCAAGTGGGAATAATATTTCATGATATGGACTCTTCTGAGTCTCCTCCAACATACTTCAGAACAAATCGGTTCACAAATGCGTTTCAGGAAATTGTGGATGCATATGGGTTTGTCCTTGGAAATCTATTAATTTCTCCTTTTTCCTTCATCCTTAGTAATTAACTTGATATGGAATATGGATAAATTACAATCATGTTGAATGGAAGATGATTGCATGAATTTGAGCTAGCGACGATGTTATTTGCCTTCAAGCCTCGTATCATTCATCTTTCCTTTTCCCTTCCCTTGTATTTTCTTAATCTGGCTTTTTGTATATTTTTTTTTCTCTAGAAAAAACTTTTTGAATTAGAGCACCTTCATCATTGTTTATCCTGTTAGTTTGCCATACAAAATCTCAATTACTACAACTATTTGAATAGGATGCTAATGTTCTTTGTGTGACTGCAACAGGTAATTTAACTATTTTTTTTTAACATTTCCAGTCGTTGAAGGTTCTCAATATCTAAGAGTATATTTCAAGTCACTTCTTTGATCAAAATAGTGCCATCAGCTAATAACAAATATCATGGAAGATTGTTTTGAGTGGATTCTATAATTATGTAGATGTCCAAAAATCATGGAAGATTGTTTTTAATGGATTCTAGAATTATCTAGAAGTCTATGTTTCTCAGGCAATGAAAAGGAAACAAGCTTGAACATAATTGACTATTTGATCAACTAATAATTGAAGAATTATTCTTAACAAGTTTTTGAAATCACGTTTTGGTAATTCCACATTTATGATAATGTTTCTTGTTCGCGTGCAGTGTTGCCAGATTTCAAGAAGCAAATCCTGCTGTTTACTCGGTCATTACCTTTCCATTTTTATTTGCTGTGATGTTTGGTGACTGGGGTCATGGTTTATGCTTGCTGTTTGGATCGCTGGTTCTTATCCTCCGTGAGAAAAAGCTAGGATCTCAGGTTCTTCTCTTCAACTTTTATAGAATGCCTTTGGAAATTATTGACTGCAGATTTGTCAAGAGTTTCTGAGTTAAATGGCACTTAAGCCAACATGGTATTTACTGTGTGAAATATTTTGTATTGAATCCTTTTGTAATGCATCTCACTCTTACTAGGATATTTCTCATATCTCTAATAGAGTAGGAATTCCTACCTACATGTTTGAGTCTGTAGCACGCATGAGAACCATGCTAGATTTCCAATTCTTGGATATTCCATATTATAAAATGCCATAAATTGTCAGATCTAAAAATGGATGGATGAGCATTCCAAGTCTGATCCTATGTCGCCTAATGAGAACTATGCTAAACTTGAAAGTCTCTGATATTTTATGTCATTAGATGCCATGGTTTGTCAAATTTATAAATGGATGGATGGACATTTCAGCTGTATGTACTATGATGTACTTGCTCAGAGGCCTATTAGGATGGTCTGATACAGTTAGGCAATGAATTGGTTAGTTGATCTGTGTTTAAGAAATCTGAAATTCACTAGGAATTTTGAGAAATTATTGCAATTTCTAAGTATTGGTAGAAAGGGTTTGCACTATGTACTTTGCTCCTGATGGATCCATTCTTGTAGTCTTCCAATTGTTGAGCTTATTCCGGTGTGCATTCTCATTATTCCATGTGCTGTTGTTGCTTAATGTACAACAATAACAATAAATTGTGAGTACTTAATATTTGGCCTATGATGTGTAGGTCTTATTTTTCATTCTTCTACTGTCCACACCTTCTCTAACATTCAATATTCTTAATTATTTTTTGGTCCATTTGCATACAGAACTTCAGTATCTTGTTCATTTCCCTCCATGGGTGTAGCCGACTTGCTACTCGGGTGGCAGAGTTGCTTCATTCAGTATATTGTTCATTCATTCAACATTCAATTAACACTATCATGACTGAGCCTTGCTTTTGAGTTGCAATGCCAGTTTTTTTTTCTATTCATTCATCTCTCTGGTCTATTCCTATCCTGTCACTTTTACTTCACTCTCTGAGAACCACTTTAAAAGGAAATTGTTCAGTTTTTTAAAAAAATTTCTAGCCTTTCAAGAACTAGGAAACCTAAGTAGATGGCTGATGGCTTCGTTGGGTAAAAAAATGCAAACTTTTCTCCCCCCTAAGAACTGCAAACTTCCAACTCTTATCTCAAAAAAAAAAAACAGCAGAAAAACCTAGTGAATTGACACCTGATTCAAAGGACTGTATGGAACTGTTTAGGTGTTACACATCATAGCATTTACCAACCATCAGCTGGGAAAGAAAATATGTTTCAAAGTTGTATATATTTTATTGATTTATCAATCATTGCGATATAATTTAATCTCCTTTTTTATGGATTTTTTTTTTTTTTTTGCTTCTATGCAAGCGCTGTATGAAAGATTCTTCACCCCTTATCATTCTCTTAATTGGGGGATGATTAGAATTTTTTTCATAGGTAGTCCCGTCTGCCTAAATATAGGCCCCTGCCTTAATAGTTAATATAGATTATCAATTTATCATTATTCACATTTTACATTTTCACATTTTAGTAAGACCTGTTCTATTTAGGTCCTCCACACACTCTTTATCCTTGACATCCCATAGGGTGAATGTTAAACTAGTACAAATCTTTATCCTTGACACCCCAAGGTTGGTGTATTAAGGCCTCTGCCTTAATATAGCTCATATTTTAATCTCATTTCTACTGTTCCTTGATCTCTTTTTGACTTTTAGAAGATCTCATTGGTGGACATCCCACGTTCTGAATGTTTGAGCTAATTAATTGTAAGACTAGGAGTTTGCATTATATGAGAATGATCAGGTAGTACATTAATTCTATTATGACATTCATCATAGTAGAAATTCTGAATCTGGAAAATTTTAGATTCTTATTCCCCTCACACAGACGCTCCCTTAGCAAGCAAAAGCATTTATCAACAAAAATTTTGTTCAGCTTCTTATATCAATTGTGATTGATTATTTTGCATGACCTGAACGTGGTAAGTAGTTAAAATGTTTTGATGATATTGCGACTGGCTAGTTTGGTCAACTTTTGGTTATGATGACCTAAGATAAAAAAACTTCTTGACTGGGTATATATGGATTGCTTCCCAGAAACTCGGTAGCTTTATGGAGATTGCATTTGGAGGACGCTATGTACTACTGTTGATGGCCTTCTTTTCAATATATTGTGGACTCATATACAATGAGTTCTTCTCTATTCCCTTCTATATCTTTGGCGAATCTGCTTACAAGTGCCGTAGTACTGATTGCAGGTAAATGATAAACCATGCCACTGTGTATAATAGCCATTTGGTTCAGTGGATTTTACGGTTTCCTGCACATTATTAGTACAGTGTAGTTAACTTAAGACGGACGCATATTGTTAATTTTTTTAAAGTATTTGTTTTATATTTGCATTGACTTATTGTCTCTTTTCCCCTACTGACTTTTTAGCACAAGTAGCTTGCCATTATTATAGTACATGATGGATAAGACATATAACAATATAACATAAAGCAACACAATGAGAGATAGTAATTATGATGCTATTTCTTTGTTTTACACTCCCCAAGTCAGAATCTCATATTTTTTTGCTATAGACAAAAGAAAATCTTCTGCATCGAATCCTATGAGGGCCTCTGCAAGTCTACTTTTAATGTGTCAAGATTTGAAACTCTGCACTTCCAACATTTCTTATGGTCTATGTGGGTCTGATTTGAAACAATGCAGATCCAACATCATATATTTATGGTCTGTGGGTCAGACTTCAGACCTTTATTGCGCAGATGCACAGTTAAGGTCCCTTTCTGTTTGAATTCATTGAGGCTCCTACTTCCAAATACTCCATGTTAAGGTCCCAATAGAATAAAATACCTAAACAATGGTTGAACCAAGGCATGCTACATGATGTACAACAATGTTTTGGTCAACATTGTTTGAGGGTTAAAAATTGGAACTGTCTTTTATGGGGTCTTGATAGGAAGTTCTAAAAACAGGGCCTTCGGTTTGTCTTTTGTAAAAAAAAGGGCATTTCTTGGGCTTTCTCCCTTAATTAACAGAATATCTTGGCCACTTGAATGACCTGATTGATGATGGGTCCACGACACCTGGATTCCTCTAAAGCCAAAATAAATTGCAATTGCAGCGAGTCTTGCAACTCTGATGTTTGTACTATCTGCCCTTCCATTCCGGAATGCTTTTCATCTTTGATGCTATTCTTTGTCCTAGTAGGAAAATAGTCACTGAGATGTCACAAGATATGAAGTGCATCCAGGCAATTTTGTTTGGTCCACAGTGTATACAGGTACCTTTGCATATGCTAGTTTTTGGTTCCAATCTATCACTCATTGGAGCTTCTCTCCTTTCTGTTTTCACCAACAAAAAAACATTGATAAATCAGTGTTAGAGCTGAAATATATGCCTTTAACCATACGACACTGATAATTTCCTTCTGATCAAAGATATTGAGTGTGAATGAGAATTCAGAACATACTCCTTGAATTTCAATGGCATAGTTGAAGAACCACTATGCTCTCCTCTAGTGCATTGTTAGATTTTAAAATTAGTACATTAAAAAAAAAAATGTATAAGATACTGGCTCTGATAGTTTGCTGGATTATCCTGGACTTATTCCTAAGTTTTCTGTGTGGTGCAACATGGATACGATATCCATTGTTAGATATGTTTGTACTTTAGTTGATATTGCTACTAAAAACTTCCACGAACCATGATAAGGGTCAAACTTGTGTTAATTAATGCATTTATGACCAACATAGTTAATCATTCCTTGCCAAATGCATTGACATGATACATTCTCAGCTCAAATTTTAAAACCCTATGTAGTTCAGTAACTCTGCTGTTATAGATTATGTATGGTTAATAGATGATTGTACTTTTTCTCTAACTCTTAGATTTTACCACTTTGAAAAAATATTTGTTTTTCAATTTCTCCAGGTTTTTAATTTGTTATTTAAAAAAATAGTGCCATTCATTTCATATTTTAGTTGCTGCATCGTAAGGATCTTTCTTATATACTTCATTTCAATTAGCTAAGCCATTTGTATTTATGATATCAGATGAGTTAAATAAATTATTCTGTTTGGATTTTTTCTGAACTTGGTATTTGAGTTGTGCCTTACACTTAAGAGATATTCTTGTCTGATATCTTTCATATTTTTCTTTCTTTTTTTCAAACTTTTGTTGCAGTGATTCCCATACTGCCGGTCTTATTAAGTTCCGTGATCCATACCCATTTGGGGTGGATCCTAAGTGGCGTGGAAGTCGCTCTGAATTGCCTTTTTTGAACTCACTCAAAATGAAGATGTCTATATTGCTAGGTGTATCTCAGATGAACTTAGGAATCATATTGAGTTACTTTGACGCCAAGTTTCATGGAAACGCCCTTGATATACAGTATGTCAAAATTGTGCTCTAATATATTCTATCAACCAAGGTTCTGAAATACTAATTCCTTTACTTACTTTTTCAGGTATCAGTTTATTCCACAAATAATATTTCTCAATAGTCTCTTCGGTTATCTTGCACTTCTTATTGTCATCAAATGGTGCACAGGATCTCAAGCTGATTTGTATCACGTAATGATTTATATGTTCCTTGATCCATTTGGAAATCTTGGAGAGAATCAATTGTTTTGGGGCCAGAAAGAATTGCAGGTCACTCATTGTTCATCTTCTTTACAGAAAGATGGCCATGTTTTTGTGTGCTCTACACATTTAAGTTTGCTTGATTCTGTATGCAGATGTTGTTATTGATTCTAGCTGTTGTGGCAGTTCCTTGGATGCTCTTCCCAAAACCATTTATCTTGAAGAAACAACACACAGAGGTAGCATTTTAGTGTCTATGCTTACTGCCCCCATTTATGGATTATCTTTGAGAAAAGTATCTTTGGATGTTCAAGAAAAGTCTCTATGAAACTGACTCCATCGCTTGATTCATTTTTTCCCCGTGTAATGACATCTGAAATATCTGTAGTAAGCTTGTAGAAGTTATATTTCATTTTCAAGAAATTGCAGCCCTGTTTCTATTTAACTTGATACAACGTTTTACATTTCTCACGAGTCTTGGCTCTTGAGACTTAGCAATAGATATAATTTAAGTAGAAATATGCATTAGAGAATATCCAAAGCAGCTATTTATCTTGTGTATGATGTCCTTGAATAGCGATTCCAAGGCCGGACCTATGGCTTTCTTGGGACATCTGAAATGGATCTTGATCATGAACCAGATTCTGCAAGGCATCAGCATCATGAAGATTTCAATTTCAGTGAGGTATTTGTTCATCAGATGATACATTCTATTGAGTTTGTCCTAGGTGCAGTCTCCAACACAGCCTCATACCTCCGCCTTTGGGCCCTTAGGTAAGTGTCATATTAGACCTGGTTAAATTTTACCAATCTCTGCCAATGGTTGTTTTACTGACTTTACTGGTTTCTGTTGGCATTCAGCTTAGCACACTCAGAATTGTCAACTGTTTTCTATGAGAAACTACTACTACTTGCTTGGGGGTAAGCAAGCTTACTTTAATAATTCATCTATCACTTCCTCCAGCAACATTTATCATAAAAATTGATGCAACAACAAATTAGATTTCTCCTATTAAGTTTCAGCATGGGTTGCTTCAATGATTCTCTTACACCATATAATACTGTTGTATATTTATTCTACAATTTCATCAACGCCCAGTGCAAAAAACTTGTCAAATTCTTCCATTGTGATTGTATGACAGATTTAGCTACCATTTGCACAGGTATGATAGTATAATCATCCGGTTAGCAGGTCTGGCTGTCTTTGCTTTTGCAACAGCATTCATTTTGCTAATGATGGAAACCCTTAGTGCATTCCTTCATGCTTTACGTCTTCATTGGGTTGAATTCATGAACAAATTCTACCATGGTGATGGCTACAAATTCAAGCCTTTCTCCTTTAAGGCACTCGCTGATGAGGAGGATTAGTAGGTGGTGCAAGATGAAATCTTTTGCTTCACTGACAAGTACATGAAAGTTTGATAGACAAAATGGAACAGTATTGAATTTTCTATAGCAGTGGCATGATAAGAGAAATAGAGAAACATAAGACACTCGAGATTAGTGCAATTTTCCGCAAGCTGTTGGTTTCGATAGCCTTGACAGCATGGACGCTCTTTGGCGTCTGACAAGACAGGCCAAGAAATCTCACAAGAAAGAGAACTCTTCTGGATACAGATTGGCTGCATAGTCAAATGTCCTCAAGGATTTTGTTCCTATTTTTTTTTTAGTCAAATAGAAATGTATATTGAAGTTGAGGCCGCCATTTGCCCTCATAATTTGTTCAAATCGGCACCATATGAATCCACATATAATGAAAATATTTCTTTTTTTCTTTGTCGCATTTCCGTGTTTCTGTCCTTCGACTATTCATATTGTTCAAGTAACGAACTGCGAAATTGCTGAGTCATGATGCAGCTTTCAAAGTGGGCGATTTGGATGGATATGGAGTGGGCGAGTACTGGTCTCCTGGCGACTCAGTCTGCTCGTGTGGGTGCATACTACTACTTGAGTGTCGACCTCACCCTTTTGCTTACTACCACTCAGTCACCTTGGTTAAGCTACACCATTTCTATCAAGTCATACAATGAGCCAGCCACTTGCAAAAATTGTGCATTTAGATTTTTAATCTTTAATTGAAAACCCTCCAAATTAAACTCTTTTGTCACTAAATTTAAAATTGCATATTTGCCTAAACTTTTTTTGCTTTTCACCTGAACAAATTAATTTCATGGTCCTCAAGTTAATTTTGAGATTAATCTATGAGAACATAATAACTGGGTGAGTAGGGCATTGGCCGGATGAACTCACTCACCATAACTGTGTGAGTTTATTTCTTTAAAAATACTCTCTTCTAAACAAATGTCATATTTCCGTGTCGAAGAAGATAGAGCGAGCGTGAGCGTTCCTCTGTCCCTCCTCAGCGAAAGCCTTCTCCTTTTGAGCTCTCTCTCTCTCTCTCTCTCTCTCTCTCTCTCTCATCATTCCCCCTACCATTTCTCATAACGGATCGAACCCTGGTGGGGCCTATCGCCGGAATCTTCCGCCATTTCGATCGATCGCGGCCAAAGAGGAGGCGGAGGCAGCGAGGGGGAGGGAAAGATGAACGGAAAGGGAAATTGGTCGCCCCCGGCGGTGACCGGAAGACTCTTCACCTTCGGGCTGGTGTCCTCGTGGTACGCCTCCAATATCGGCGTGCTCCTGCTCAACAAATACCTCCTCAGCAACTACGGCTTCAAGTACCCCATCTTCCTCACAATGTGCCACATGACCGCCTGCTCGCTGTTCAGCTACGTCGCCATCACCTGGGTCCGGGTGGTGCCATTGCAGGCCGTGCGCTCGCGGCTGCAGTTCCTCAAGATCGCCGCCCTCAGCCTCGTCTTCTGCGGATCCGTCGTCAGCGGAAACGTCTCGCTGAAGTACCTACCGGTCTCGTTTAACCAGGCAGTGGGCGCCACCACGCCCTTCTTCACCGCCGTGTTCGCCTATGTTATGACCGTGAAGCGGGAGGCCTGGATCACCTATGTCACCCTCATTCCGGTTGTCGCCGGCGTCGTCATCGCCAGCGGGGTAAGTAACATACGATCTTTCTTCTCTCTTGGTTTGTTAAATTCAGACTTTTCCCGTAGTAGGAGGATCATCATTTGTTTTGCGTTTGTAATTGATGAGGAATTTGCTCTGAAATCCTACAAAAACAAGGAAAAGATTGAATTGGCAAGGAACTTATGCACTTATCCCCTCCAGATCATGGCTTAGATGTGTGTTTTTGATTGTTTTTTTTTTCATAGACCTGTAAACCATTGGACAATGCAGGAGGATGCTAGATTTATATTTGTCTGTCAGACAATATTCTTTTATACCTGATGCGGAAAAACTCATAATGACCGTTTAGGAAATAACCAGTCATTTTAGATAAAGTGATATTTATAGGTATGGAATATTCTTGTTTCAGCTTAGAATTGCCTAGCTTCATAATTCTTGTTCCCTTATCTGTAAATCTTGTACAATAATCTTTCTGCAGTTCAAGCATTTTTTGTTTCATTTTTTTTTTGTAGAATTTGTCTTTCCTTTTTTTTCTCTGCTGGCTCTTCTTTGTTATGCCATACTCAAACAGTTTAGAGCTATTGGATGTTGTATGACACAATGAAAAAATTATTCTTATGGTGCATTTCTTAACCGGGAGGTGCATTGTTGGCTTGGAATACATTGATGTGCTTTTGATGATTTCTAATGCAACCCCAATAGACACAACCTTGACTATGACACACTCAACTCAGAACCAAAATGCCTTAAGTTGCTAATGATCACAACTGAGAAGAACTAAATCAGGAAGTAGGCTTTACATAAAAACAAACTTATTTTTGTTTAGCCTAAGTTTGTATCTTATTTGTTATATTGGCTTGAACCTGTTGAGAATGAAAATTGTGGAAGGAAATCGGACAGGTGGCAGTAGAAAGATGGTAATATGATGGCTGTATGAATTTTGAATTTCTGAAAAGGTATCCCCGCTCATAAGGGACTTACCAATATAAACTATTTAGTGTATCGTATCTATTGATTTAGCAAGTGCCTTACTTAGCAAGGTGCAACAATTTTATGCAAATTCTGGCATATAACAAGATACAGAATCAGTTGAAAATGATTATTAATCTATTCCCAAACTTCATTAATCTTCTCCTATATAAATTCACTATTATGAGACACTCCGGACATGTCCCTGCAAGTTTCACCATCTGTATTATCCAATGTGATTTGTTCTATCCAAACCTACTTTAGTGGCAGTACCACAAAACTGAGCGGTTTTAGAAATGTCAAGCCATTTCATCCATAATTGTGGATGTGGGTTGTACCAACTATTATTTGCACTCAACTCCAGATTGAAAGTTTCCTAGACTGTGTTTTTTTAATATTATTTTCTTGATCGAGCTATAACACTTAATTGTTAATCAATGTCAGGTTCTTAAGCCATTGTTTTTACATTTGACATTACAGGGGGAACCTAGTTTCCATTTGTTTGGTTTTATCATGTGTATAAGTGCAACTGCTGCAAGAGCACTGAAGACAGTATTGCAGGGGATACTTTTGTCCTCAGAGGGGTACTGATATTATTTTAGTTCCGTACACCAATTGTATCATCTTTGTTCGCCATAATTTAATCTGCATGTCACAGCCTCATACTTCTTTTTCATGAGAGTGAGCCAAAATTTTCATCAAGGGATTGTTTGGTTTGCTACAAATGACCTTAAGTTGCACATCTATCTAGAATTTGGCAATCAAAGCTGCAAATGCGACAAAGATTTGAAACGGTCGCTCTTAATATTTGCTCCTAGCTTGCTACAAGTAATCTCACAATGCAACAATGTGTAATACAAAATAAAAATGTTAAATATACAATTAGATATAGATTATGATGTTGAGCATATAAGTGTGTAAGTATATGTGTGTTTGAAATGGTTACTCTTAATATTTACTCCTACAAGTAATATTTCGACGCAACACATATGTAACACAAAATAGAAAATATTAAATATACAATTACATAACATTATGATAATGAATGTGTATGCATCTATGTGTTTGAAATTACATATTGGTCAATATTTGTTATTCTTATAAAATTTTAAATAATCACAAAAATATAACATATACCAAAGATTTTAATTAAATTACATAGAATAATTTCATGGTTTTATTGATAATTTTTTTTTTTGAAGATATCAATTAACTCATATAATATTAACAAAAAAACTAAAATAATGTAAAAAGATCCCTTTTTAGTTAGTTTTTTGAAGGTATAGTATGAATTACTAATGATGTATTCTATTGTTTTTCAAACATAATTTTTTACACCATAACATACAAGTCTTATATTAAATTGAAATGATTAAACAGCTTAGAGTGTGAGCATGAAGTATCATATATTTTTTAGGACATTTTTCTTACCTGGAATTATAATGATGCACTTCCCTTTGTAGTATTTGAAGAACTATTGCTAATAGCATTATGTTGAATGCATTCAAAGAACCACATCTGCAACAGTTCTTTTTTATGTCATCAACAACTGCCCTCAATGTCATTATGCTTGTTGCATTTTCTACTAGTTGCAGGCAACCAAGCACCCCTTGAGACATCCTTTTTAGTTGGTCAATGCAATACTGTTTTCTTTTTCATTGCAATGTATTTTTATTTCATTTTTCAGGGAGAAACTAAATTCTATGAATCTTCTCCTATATATGGCTCCAATAGCAGTTATTCTCTTACTCCCTGCTACAATGATTATGGAGGAAAATGTGATTGGTATCACAGTCGCACTCGCTAAAGAAGATATCAAGATTATGTGGTACCTGTTGTTTAATTCTTCTCTAGCATATTTCGTGAATCTGACCAACTTTCTAGTGACCAAGCATACAAGCGCCTTGACACTCCAGGTGTGTTGATGCACCATTCAACTTTTTTTGTCTCATCCTAGTCCTTACAAAATCCAAACGTAAATGCATTTACATTGTTATGCTTAAATCTAAAATTATTCACATATTGCATGAGCCTAGTTTGTTTTATCTAGTTGAAATAACAAAATTTTGAGTCATTCTTCTGTTTGATAAAGAATTATTCATGTTCAGCTTAAAATTCACAAGAATAGATGGCCCTGTGCTCCTTAAAGAAATTAAGTACCTGGTTTGTTCTTCAAAAATTATGATCATTTAGTAATCGTAAGCTTACTCAAGGTCCTTAGTTGTCTAAAGTTAACATGAACTCCCAACTAAAATGTACCACATCATGTATTCTAGTTTTGTTATTGTTCTACCTATTTGCACTGTGCTTATTTTGTGATCCAGCAACTAATAAATCGTAATTTTTGGTGAGTTTAGGTTCTTGGAAATGCGAAAGGTGCTGTTGCAGTGGTTGTCTCCATCTTAATATTCAAAAATCCCGTGACACTAACTGGGATGATAGGCTACACTATTACAGTGATCGGAGTTATTCTCTACAGCGAAGCAAAGAAGCGCAACAGATGACTACCCTAACTTGTGTTACTAAATACGGTACCGGCGCATTGGATTATCGCCGAAGGCCCGAAGCTATAGTTTGTCACACTAGCTTTGATCTTCAACTTGTGCATCTTTCACACCTAGAATCTGAAAACCTTCACAAATCATGGGACAGCAAATTAACAAGCAGAGCAAAGGGGTGCCAATAATCTAGTTGGCCTTTGCTCATTTTTGATAGCTACATTTTTCATTCTAGTTCACACTCGATGGATCGAACCTTAACCTTTTTTTGTTTCCAGTTGGTTTCAAATCGTGGATAGACATGATTTTGTAGTTTGAAGATTATTATTTAATAACTTTCCATTTATGTTGGAAATCATCTGTATGGACTTTCCTTTGAAGGGGTAGACCTGACTCGGACAGGATCGGTCCGATCGGAATCGGGTCAACAGGCTGGTTATTTGTTAACCTGGTTAAATGAGCCTGAATTAGAATGGACTCGTCTATTCAAGGCTCAAAATAACCGTGAATTAGTGGTTTGAACTGTAACCGTTAGATTTTGTTTTGTTTTGTTTTTTATAGTAAAAAAATATATATATATTTTGTCATTTGAATGTTGGATGTGATAGAAATGACAGCATGTAAGTTGTAAGTTATCATTAAACGTGTTCATATGAAATTAAATATAAGCCTTTTTATAAATTTTTAAAATAATTTTAA
>JBBPFQ010000002.1:7282303-7296327 GCA_037974815.1 Kaempferia elegans
GTTATTATCTCAAACCTAAAATGGCAACCATTTGCACGATCATTTCACTTTTTTGCCTCTTCAATACTTAGTTACAATGCACAATAGGATCTGGCAGCCTAAGTGATGGAATCAGTCAAATAAAATGCCAGTAGACGACACATAGATGTGCCAACTGCTTTTGCATTACCTGTGGCAGAACGGTAGCTGGCCTCAGGTTTGCAAAAACACCTAGTCCTGCCCGAAGCTGAAGTAACCCAGTCTCAGGCTTCAGATGCTTCTCATTAGCATCCCACTTATACCTAACGGTTCGCACATTAATTCATGAAATTAAAATCAACGTGCCTCCAGAATTCAATCCTCAAGCAATCCTCCAGGAAAATAAATTGCAACACAAACCCTCCTATAGCTCCCAGAAGGACAGCGTCCGATTCCTTAGCAGTCGTCAGGGTTTCCTCCGGAAGCGGGACGCCGGTAGAGTCCAACGCAGCGCCTCCAACAGGCACCTCCCGGAAACGGAATTCGATGCCTGCACAAGATACCAACATAAAGGAAGCAACTTTATTAGCCATCAGACCGAGGAGATCATGAACCCTACGTGGGAAAAAAAAAAGATTTTGCTCATTGGATTTGGTACCTTCGAGAGATCCGGAGAGGGAGAGCACGTCCTTGGCAACGGAGACGACCTCGGGGCCGATTCCATCGCCGGGGAGGAGGGTAATGCGGTAGCTCCGGGGTGGAGAGGGGGCGGCCGAGCAGCGGACGCGCACCGGCGGCCGCCTCGGTGAAGGTCGTCTTGCGGACTCGGAGATTAGGGCGCTGGATGCTCGTGGATTAGCTTGCAAAGCCGCCATCTCCTGCAGAGAGCGAGGCGCCGGACCCCTCGAGACGAGATCTCGCAAAAGAAATCTTACGGTGCATCTGAAGGACACGCAGTATCTTCATCACTATTTATTGGAGAATTAAATAACTAAAATTAAGTCATTTTTGGTGAAAAAACTTATAATTTATCAGTTAAATAAGTTTGTTTTCATGGTCGAGACTATTTTAGTTATAAACAATTGTGAGGAATTTAATTTAAATATTTTATGATAGAGATGATTATTTTGCGTTATTATTTTTTTTCTTTCTGTTTTTGGATAATTACTCTAATTATTAGGTTTGATCGGATGATAACTTCAAGTTAAAAGCCGGTCAACATTATGGTCAGAATTCAAAGTCAAGGGACGGCTAACAAAAGTGTCATGACATTGTCGACCGACCGACCGGTTGACGTAACCATCTGTAGTGTCCTAAAATCAGTTGGTTGAACAGATGACCGACGCCGAAGACGGAATGGCCGACCGGATAACTCCCTGACAAGACAAGCAGCCGATCGGATAGATGCGACCGACCGGACAGGTCAATCTCAGTAAGCAGAAGCGACGCCTTGAAGACGCAGAATAGTCTCCCTGCCTTAGGCAGCCGGCCGGTCAGCAAGCTCTCTCTTGCCAAGGCCAATAGCCAATCAGCTAGCACTCGGGTGCGAAGCCCGGTCGGCGTAAAAGACAAGAGTCATCTTTGTCGCTTAGCCTAATCATATGTCAAGAGAATATTCTCTACCACGATCAGAATATATGATTCTCTATAATGGATGAAACTTCTGAGGCAGACACGTGACATACTCAATTAAGGTAAGTCAATTAATGAGCGGCCAAATGCATAAAGGAATCAATATGCGACAGCTGACAGCAAAAACCCTAATCTTTCGTCAACTATAAATATGACCCCTCACAAAGGCCAAAGGTATGCGAAAAAACGCATCTTCTACGCCACTTTTCTCCAGCAACATCTATTCTTCGATATCGTCAAGCTAATTTGAGCGTTGGAGCCAAACACTGATAGAACTCTCCCTGTTTAGTTGCTCATGCTCTTTTTAAGTTTTTAGTGCACATGAAGCAATTTGCAACTCTGTCAGCAACTCTCAGATCTACATGGATGATATTTCTCCGATGTCCGACTGCTCACTTCTAGACATGATCAAGTTGATTTTAAAAAGGATGAACATAAAATTCATGACCTTACCAATCGGCATTAGAGTTTTTTTGGACTCGAGGAAAGTAATTTCCAAGAAAAGAGGCAAAATAACCGTGGATACGTCTGGAACTTCTTGTTTCAATTAAAGAAATCACCTTACAAATTAAAATAGTCATTGGATCTTCATGTCAGCAAATAGCAAATAGCAACTGTACCGTTACAACGGCGAGTGCTATCGATGCCAAGACGGAAGGATGTACAAACAATGCATTTAGTGGAGGATCAGAACTTGATTGGTTTCATCTTCTACTCACTTACTGTTTCCATTGCACTGGTGAACAATCCCATTGCTGTGCTTCTGCTTGTGCTTCAGGTTAACCTTGTTTAATCCCCAGATGCGAATTGTGTGATCATCGCTGGCGGATGCGAGCATGTGTGGATTTGTAGGGTTCCAGCTAACACAGTTGACGGTGCCGGAATGTCCAGCAAGAGCTTCTACGAGATCACCAGTGCCTCTATGCCATATATATACCTCATAACAAAAAAGCAGTTGGGTTATACTAATTATAAGTTTATGCTATATAATATAAGACTTTACATTATAAGTGATAATGCACTGATCACGCAGTGACAAATCTAGTTCTATCATACAAATCATTTTGTAGTTTATCCTACATACATGAATAATCTAGAGAAAGAAAAAAAAGCAACTGTTAGACCCTACCTACTAGTCCAAACTAATAGATAGTACAATTTTATCAGCATTTAATTTTTTTTTTATATAATGGATGCCATACCTGTGAATCTTCACTTCCACTAGCAATAAAAGCTTGCTCAAACCCTCCAAAACAAGACCTTATCAGGAAACGGCAGCGTTTGTGGCCTTTGTATCTAGTGACAAGTTTTGGCTCATCCTTTATGCTCCACATGTGAATCTCCTGATTTATAAGATTTATGAGTAAGAAGTTATCATCCTTTGATAGAGAGAATGAAGTAATTGTTTGCTCTTCTTCTATCAATTTCTCATTTTTTGTTCCCCTTTCTAGCACCAGGATTGCTGTTTCTCTGCATAGAGTTATAAAATGTCTACCATCATTTGAGACCACAACATCAGAGGTTTTACTCATTCGTTGCCCTTTCCAAGAGTCCACTTCTTTTCCATCCAAATCATAGAAACAAATAGTCTTATCGGTAACAACACAAAATAGTCGTTTTCCATCTGGGAACCAACCACAAGATATCAGACCAACACCAATACCAGGCTTTTCATAGACATAGAGGCATTCACCAGAGTATACATCCCAGAGCCTCACAACCTCTTCCAGTCCACAAGTTAGAAGTTGACTGTCATCAGGGCTCCAAGCAACCATTAGGACAGGCTCCTCATGACCAATTAGTCGGTGCTTCAGAGTGAATTCTCCATTTTCATGAACCTAATGTGGTAATGACATACAGTAATTACTACAAGACAAATTAAATATCAACTACGGAAATACAAAGTTATCTTTAACCTATCATACAAAGGGAACCAATCTTTCTGAAATTAAACAAAATTATATAAGATCAATTGGGGAACATTGGGACATTAGATGACATCTACAAATAATGAAAGTGAATTTTCTAGAGGATCCCTAGTATGGAATTGCCTGCTAATCAAAGCAGGATAGAAATGTAGTATTGCGGAAGTGCAGTTATTTTAATAATTTTTAGGACCTACTTGTCTATTTCATGTTCCATCTAGTTGTCTTTTTAGCAATTAACCTAAATAAAATGCGTACATATAAATTATTTTAAGCACATATAATGAGTACATGGAAACTTCAAGGATAGCATGGAGATTCCAGAGCCTTTACAAAGACTTTTTGCATTTTCAAGATTGCATAGGAAATATAAAAACTTTATTGGCTTGTTTAAACCCTCAAGATAGTATTGTGAGCACTCTAAAGAGCGTGTGACCCAACTTTAACCAGCTCGCCAAGCAAATCACCCAACTTCTAAAAGTCCTTCAACGTCTTGAAAAAAGTCCCATTCTAAGTTGACCTTTTTTTTTTTTCAAAACATAAAAATTTTGAACATTTGTAGCTACTCAAGCCCTATTATTTTGCAAGGCAAATAACCAACACATTTGAGAAACAAATCATGAAATTCAATTTGTTGACAATTAGAGGAAATGGCCAGGACAATTAAAGTTGATGTGCCAGAATTTGATGGTAAATTTGATCAAATGTATATATTAACTTATTAGATAGTATGGAAAATTATTTCAGCAGCGAGACATGATAGACACTAAGGATAAAATTTGCAAGGATGAAAACTTACAATGTCGACCGGGGTGATTAGTGAATTGTTCCTTACTGCATCTACATCACAAAGAATCCCTAGATTCATCAACTTATCTATCTTAAGTTCTCTCCAATAGCTGAAACAAACCAAATTTTTCTTTGCTAAATGATGTACCAAGGGTGAAGTGGAACAGTGCAACTAATACAATAGTTGTGTAGATTATAGCATGTAATGAAAAAATAACCCATATTACATCTGGAAAGAAGATATAAATTTTTTAACCTGTTGCCTAATTCATGGAGAGAAAAAATGATAAGATCCAATCAATTCCGTGATACAGAGCTCCAAACATTAGAAAATGTGGTACTTTTCAAGCCAAAAACACAATCCAAAAGTCACAGCTCGATCAATCAGTTAATTCCTGCTAAACTAATATCAATGGTTTTATGTTAAGAATAGAGAGCAAGCCAAGGCGGTTTTTGCCACTTGCTCAAATATGTACAAGCTACACAAAAGAACAAAAAAAAACCCAGCAGTTTGTTTCACCATCAAGCACATGATGATTCTAGGAAGAAGTAAATACCGACTATAGTCATTTAGTAGAAACTGTACAAAGAGACAAACTAAGGAAATCAAATTCTAAAAAAATGCACCTCCCATATAATTGCAGATTTATCATTTGATGATGATGCTAAATACTTTCCTTGGTTGGAGAACTGTAAGAACCACACTTCATCATGGTGTTCCTGTAATAGCTGCCAAAATGAGGAAAAAATGGTTGAGACAGACAGATATAGTAGGACTGATTTAAATAATTAGATTATTTACCAATTGAGATATTGTCGAAAGATCCAACTATTCACACACACACAGAGCAAATATATTAATGCAAATCTAACTCTGAGAAACGAAAAACCTAGCTTCAAAAAAAAAATGAATGTATAAGACAAGTAGACTTCAGAGATTAGTGTACTTAAGTACAAGAGAATCAAACATATAAATAGCATGCTACTATACACTTCCAACCTGTGTTGTTTGAGAAGGTAATTGGTCCTTTCCACACTGATGATCGGTGTACAATGAAAGACAACCTTCAACAGAGTTATGGAAATAACAAGCTTCTCTTTGAACATTAAGAGCCTGTTCAACCAAGTGCTCCAACCTCCTCTCAGGTATCATTATCGATGGAGGAAGCAATTTCTGCAGCTCATCTAGCAGCCTCATTCGTAAGTCTGAAATCTTTGTTCCCGTGTTAGCAAACCCAAGTGAGATACGCTGAGAAGGAGATATAATGCAACTGGAAAGATTGTGCACCCGCTTTTTGTTAATGCTAAGTGGAGAGATCTCATTTCTTAATGTTTGTAATGCTTCCATTACCTTATTGTTCTCCAAAAGTTCAAAGAACTTCTGCTCCAAAATAAAAAAGGAAGCAGACTTCAAAATATTTTCATCAACCCCTATTTTATGCAATGTGATCACGCTTTCATCCCAGTTTCCATCAAGAACTTGCTTCTGAAAGAGGTTCACAACAGAAGAGTGCAATGGTATTCCTGACTCTTCTTCCAGAACTGCTCCACTTCTCTCGTAACCAAGAGAATAGAGGGCTTTGGCAATAATTCTCACAAATTCAACTTTCTTAATGACTCCTTTAGAACCAATGATGTCTTCTCTCCCTTGGGATGGTAAAGGCCTGGCCATTTGGCCTCCCCAAGGACTGATATACGCTAAAACTGATGAAGTATTTGAAAGTCTATCCAAATCTACTGATGATGCTTTAACACGTTTTGATGGTGGTTCATTATCTTCTACACCTCCCATGAAATGCCAGAATCAGCCCATAAAGATATAATTGAATAAGTTATAAACTGAACACAAGATTCATTCAATTGTTGTAGAATGGTATTGAGTCCAATATGTAAATGAATTCCTGCATATAAAAAAAGAAGAATTTCAATATTCCTAAAACCTAAGAAACTAGTGTAGTAACTAAAACGCTCTCGTCTACAAAACTAACAGTATGAATTCTGATAGGAACAAATCTCAGCTAACAAAATAAACTTTATGCTTTCTTGCACACAGCACATGAATATAAGTTAGGTGAAGTCCCAACATGAGTTAGCCAACATGAGAATCACAGAATGTGATAGGATGTAATTTTGGCAGATGAAAGGGATAGATGATTAAAAGTGGACTGCAGCTTGAACAGATCTTCCAGTATTGATTGTTCCCTTTTCTTTATTGATTACTAGGTATGAATATCAATAATACAGAAGGTATGTTCAATACTTGTTAGCTTGTCCAAGATATGTTAAGAAGAATAGACATGTTAAGAATTCCCTACTAACACTAATATGTAGCACAGTTCACTCGGCTATACACATTGAACATGTTGTCACAGTGATCAGAAAGTAAATTCCAGGAAAAAAGCTTGTCTAGTAGTTATCTTAAGTTGACAGTTGCGCTCAAACAAGGAACATACGACACTCCGGAGGAACACATGGACAATAGAATGTTATGAGACAATGAGCAATCTAACCAGAAACTCTCAACTAAAAAAAACAAATCCTTCAAATAGACTTATCAGAAACAATAGAGAAGTAGTTCAAAGCAAGCAATTAGCTCGCATCTCCTCTACAACACATCACCTAAACATCAAAGAAGAAGACAATCCGTAACCCTTAGGCAAACTCAACAAGCAACAACTAAATTTTTTCCTAAAAGCATCAACTCTCTTTTCCTCCGTCAAAATTTCTATAATCAACGGACTATCGCCGATAACTAGGACAATCTGCGGTTCAAGAGTCATCAGTAAATTAACATGGCAGCGCAGAGTAGCAAAGGGCTAAAAAACCTAGATCAGCAGCAAAAACCAAAGCCTCCACACCAAACCAATATTTCGGAGGATCCTGAACCTACGGCAGGGAGGCGGAATCTTCCAAGCAAAGACCCAATCAAACACCGACTTAGAGGTGGAAAGAGGCGAAAACCTTCAATCCAAGGCCGGGATGGGTCTGTCAGGCTCGATTGCAGCCCTAGGCGCCTCGAGTATCAAGCAAGGAACCTCGATATGGCGGTGGCACTGGCAGAGAATTGGTCCCAAATTGGCCAGAGGTTCGACAAACCATGGAAGCCAAGCCAAGAGGAAGCAAAATGGGAGAGACAGATGAGGGCGAGAGATAAAAAAAAATGGTATTTATAGGGAAGGGGAAGGGCATGAGAGAATGAAGGCAATGGGTGAAGATTGTTTTCAGCTTCATGATCATCTCTCTAATTCCAGAGGTGAATTGATTGAGATCGATTATACCTCTCATTATATATAATTTGGGATGAATTGTGAGAGTCCCCTCGTGGTAGTGCGGTGGTTAAGTTATAAAATGTTATCATATGAGATTATATGATTAAAATTTGACACGTTTGACGGTCTGAGCATGCCCTCCTATACTTTGATCATTTCCATTAATACCCATAATTTATCTCCATCTTATTGGCACATGAACGGATTGGCGAGGGCGCTGAGACGAATGAATCATCTTTTTGACACGTAAAATGAATTGTGAAAGACATATGTATAAGTGTAATAATCTTTTATTATAATAAGTGGTTCAAACTCTATACTTGGAGTGAGTGTAATCTCCTTTTATTATAAAGAGTGGTTCAAATTTCATGGATATTCAAAATTGCTCAGCATGTGATTCAAACATGGGAATTATCGTTCGTTCTTACCATCGCTACATCGTGCTCCAAGTGCAATCATTTCGCCCCCGAGGTTATGGTGCAGTAATAAGTGCGCTCAGTTGTCTTTTAGGTACCCACAATTCGATTTCAAGTTACGACCCATTTGTAGAGATTTTTCCTCAAAATGAGAATCACAACTAAAGAATACTGAGTTTCTAGGTTGACTGTCGCAAGTGTTTCTCGATTTATCCTAGCGGCCGATAAAAAAACTTCTGTAGAACTGAACTGGTCACCCCAAGCTCGATATTATCCAACCTAATTAACTAATTTTTTCCCCAAGATCAATCATTTCCTTTATCTAATTCTAATCTTGGTGGATTACAAATAACTCATCAACCATAGATATTCTATTAAGATTTAAGAGAAATAGTTAAGATTATACTAATCAAAGCCACATCGTTAGAGAAAACTCCATAACTTTAATGCTATACTAAATAAAATTTAAAATTGTATTTATTTTACCATAAAACATTTGTTTATGGTTGAGAGAATTTTCATAACAATTGTCACTTAACTTCTTTCACATTTATATATACAGTAGTGCCATGGAAGTGCTGATGGGCCGGGCCAGCCACTCGGCCTGTTAAATATCTTGCTGGGCCTTAATAGTAAATAATACACCGTTGGCACTCAACTCTTACACATGGCAAGAACTCAGCATGCAAATAAAATCAATGAAGTTCTCGCCTGCAACTCATCAAGACTTGGCCATTTCCAGACAACGTCCATGATAATCCAACATTTGGAGCAAGTCTAATTCACTCTATAATTCCATAAACAATCTGAGGAGGATTTGTGCCGTCCAGCTTTGCTGAAGAGATGAACAGTTCAAAAAACCTATAAATACTCTTTAACTCATCCATTAGTAAGCACAGTTTCTTACTAGGCATTAGGCAACAAAGTAGGGAGATGACGAGCTTTATCATCTTCGTCGCCCTCATTGCCTTGGCCACCATAACTTCCATGGCTTCTGATCCCGACCGACTCCAAGATTTTTGTGTTGCCGATGAGAATTCGACAGGTGATTATCATGCATTTGTCGAATTCAAATGTATTGAGTCACTTCTTCACTAATGCATATCATCTCGTGCAGCTTTGGTTAATGGCCTCCCATGTAAGGACTCAAAGAGGGTCACTGTTGATGATTTCTTCTTCAGTGGCCTTGACAAGGCTGGTAACACTTCGAATGCAGTTGGTTCCAAGGTGACCCCTGTCAATGTGGTTCAGATTCCTGGGTTGAATACATACAGCATCTCTTTAGTTCGCATAGACTATGCTCCCTTTGGACTCAATCCACCACACACCCACCCGCGTGCCACTGAGGTCCTTGCAGTGTTGGAAGGCACCATCCTTGTGGGCTTTGTAACCTCAAACCCTGAGAACAAGCACTACACCAAGGTTCTTAACAAGGGGGATGTGTTTGTGTTCCCTCAAGGTCTCATACACTATCAATACAACAACTGGACTGCCAGTGCCGTGGCTATTGCCGGGCTCAGCAGCCAAAACCCTGGTGTTGTCACTGTTGGCAATGCTGTCTTTGGATCGACACCGCCAATCCTTGATGATGTACTTGCAAAGGCCTTCCAGGTAAGCAAGGAGACAATTGATAAAATTCAGGCCAAGTTCTGAGAACGTATCAGAGAGTTTAGCCATGTTAGATGTTAATTACAATGTTTGCATACATTCATTATTTCGATCAGTTTGATTCAGAAAGCATGTATTGTTGTGTGGGTTTGAATGTAAGGATGTACCTTTTGTTTTAATTGAAGCTACCTCAATTTGTTTTCATGGAATGGAACAAGGAACACATACCTTTGTGACATCAAAGATCATCTGATGGAGCAGGGTGAGATGCATCTGTCAAATTGGTAATGCCAATCAAAATCTAGGAGTTCTATAGTTCTCCAGCTAGCATGATATAATTTCCATACTCGAGCAATCGGAATCATCTATAATTCAAAGCAGAAGTTTGTTCTGAAGCAAATAAATATCATTCTTCTGTGGAATTAATGTATCATAAAGACCAGACAGATTTCTTTAGAATCTTATTCCATAAACAATAACTAAATGATAGTAGTGTTTGCAAACATATCAATTAAATGCTGAAATAAAAAAAGAAATAAAATCTACAGTTCCTGAAGGCATAGTTTTATTTCAACGTGTAATGCAATGATATCTCAGAGAGAATAGGTAGGAAATTGGATGACAAAATCAAGCAAAGACAATAAATTATTAGTACTAGACGTAGATGAAAGGCATACAAGTTGACAATTCAGCTAACAGTTTATGGCCAGGGTATCAAAACCACTATAGAGAACATAAAGGAAAAAAAAAAAAAAAGCTGAAAAAGGAGAGACAATTAAACAATATCAAGTTCCAATTACCAATCCTACAATTTTATATATTCAGATGGTCACAAACATAAGATTCAATTGGGTACTCTCAAAATTCTTGAATGATGAGATTATGGAGACCTGGTGGATGTGAAGGGTCATCTCAGAAATTACCACAAGAGATAGAAAGCAATGATGCTCCAGAAGCTATTAAGATTTTCAAATGCATGTTAGCACTAACTACATTCCTTTTTAATTATTTTTTTGTAAAAAAATTCTAGCGAACAATAGTTTACTCAGTATATTAGAAAAAGAAAGCAGTTCCAATAATTCAGACAGTTTCTACCATCTCGAAAGTAATGTTGCTTCCAACAAAACTAAGAGACAATCAGAATTCCATGTTTGAACGAAGAAACAGAACTCCATTGAAGCTTCACCGAAGCTCCATGAGCATTCTTCTAATCATATTTCACCCAGTAAGTTACTTCTAAGGCTCCAAAACATAATACATTCTATTCAAGCTGAAAAGAGCTTATCAAAACTCCACTATTCATTCCCGAAATATATACCTGTGCTTGCTTTCTAAATGATTAATACCCAAGCTTGACATAAGGAATTTCCCAACTTTGCCACCATTTTGAAAGACTTTAAAGTTCCAGGATAGTTATTCATTGCCAAAAAATAATGACTTCTCGATTTGTTTCAAAAACTCCATCCGTGCACATTATATTATTTTCATTCCAGAGATGAACCCTTTATCTCAACTTGACTATGGAGTTGATTCTATGTTTCACCACCAGCCAAGTCAGCTCTTTGGCCTTATTTGGTGCCCCAGGGTTATGGTGCAGCAGAAAGGCGTTCGGTTGTATCCCAAGCACCCACGGTTCGATTCTTAGCTACGGAGCATTTGTAGAGATTTTTCCTCTAAATGGAACTCGCAACTAAGGGATGTTGAGTTTCTGAGCCGACCACCGCGAGTGCTTCCCGATTTACCCTGGTAGTAGGTGGAAAACTTCCGTGGGGCCGAGTCGGTCACTCGGGTTCAACGTTACCCAGTCTGATTAATCATTTAAACCACCCAAAGCTCGACGCTGCCCAGCCCGCTTAATCATTTTTTTTCTTTGGCCTTATTTGGAGAAAATTAATTCCAAGCTTTTATATTGAGAAGAAATACCAGGGTTGATGATCTGTTGATAAGTAGAAGCAACAGCGAAAACTTGGTCACCAGACCATCCTCAAATGAAGTCTAGTTCACATTGATGTGTTCTTCCAGAATCCAAGTTGAAAGATGAGTTTACTCTGTAAGAGCAGGTCTTGAGATTTGAGAAGCTCATCCCCAAAGTAATGTGATCCAACACCAACTCTTAAACAGTTATGATGGCATTCACTGAGCAAAGAATAGCAGAGGGAAGCTATTACAGAAAGTCACTCCATGCTGCCAGAATTGATCTCTATTTTTATCCATCAGCTGACCGAAGGAGAATTGACATAAACTGCTGCATGATGGATTAAAGATAAGAGCAGGCTATTGATTGAAGTCAAGGGACAACAGTAACTAGAATCTCAAATAAGATATTATGAAAATCCACTTCATATAACATATACTTGCATAATTTACACAACAATATATATTTTGATAAATTAGGTTGATACGACTTAAGAAGTGAAACTCCAATAATAAAATGTAGTTTCAGCCATCATTTCTCTAAGTTCTATTGCTAAGAGGATTATGATGCTTAGCTTTCTAGGATCATAAGAAGTTGATAAAGGTATTCTATTAAGTATTGGTCTAGTGGGTTTAATCTAAAATTAGGAAATTTATAACTTTATCACGAGTCTATATATACCCATGGAATGGTTATTTCATAAGATGCATATAAGATTTTTCACTTTTCTCAATTTCTGCATGGTATCAAAATCATCATTTTAGATTTAGAGTTCTCCAAAAGAGACATTCTCATCCTATCCTTTCTTAATCTCTCCACTTCTGTTGCAATTTCTCCACCTACAACTTTGACCATCTTGGTGCAATGTCTTCGGCTCCCAGATCCTCTCGCTACATGATGCCTCCGTGTCTAAGTAATGCTCAAGGTTTTACTTTTATGCTTGAATGTGTGACTAGTGCAAAATATGAATTCCCATAGAGTTCCTATTCAAGTCCTTAACTACTAAAGAGTAGGATATATATAATATATCCCTCGATTTGATGTACCATAACTCATGTCTCCATGTTGATATTTTGTGTCATCATAACTCATGTCTGATATATTGACATTTTTATGATATATTCATTTTTCTCCATTAATACTAATCTATTAAATGCATCCAGGGAGATTTAAAAGATTCTAGCATCATCACAAGTTTTTGAAACCTAGGGTCAAGCCAAAGGATCCAAATTTGAAAATATGCCATCCACATAGGGGTGTAAACGAGCCAAGCCGCTCGTGAGCTATTCGGGTCTCGGTTCGAAAAAAAGCTCGTTCGATTATGTTAACGAGCCGAGCTCGAGCCTGATTTCGAGCTCGAATACATTATCGAGCCGAGCTCGAGCTTAATAGTATTTGGTTCGTTTGCTCGCGAACATGTTCGTTTAGAGGCTCGCGAACGTGTTCGTTAAGAGGCTCGCGAACATGTTCGTTAAGAGTCTCATTTATCTTATTTTTTTTATATATATAACTAAATATAACATAAATAATAAATATAATAACAATTTATTAATTATTATATTTAATTATCTTTAATGAGCTCGAACTAAGCTCGTTTAATTTTTAAACGAGCTTTTTTTGAGCCGAGCTCGAGCCGAGCTCAAGCTATTTAATTTTATTACGAGCCGAGCTCGAGCTTAAGAACTAAAGTTCGAATCGAGCTCGAGCTCGAGCTTAGGGAAAACGAATCGAGCCCGAACTCGAGCCTCTTACTGTTCGGCTTGGTTCGACTCGTTTACACCCCTACTTTTTATTGCCTTTTGCCCTATCGGACGAATGCGGACTTCAGAGTCATCCACATCAACACTCGTATCTATATTTGATGTTGAAGTGTTCCCCCCTGATTCACATGTATTTACCTTCTTGATAGAGTAATGATCAACTGATTGTGGAGTATATATCTCATACTCTCCGACAACCCTCCACACATATGCATATAACCGAAGCCCTTGTTATTGTTGTTGGCTTTCAACATATTGAGTGTGTTCTCCAACACATTCACGTCACTCCAACCACTTCGACGATAGGTTTAAAAATTATTCTAGGTTTCAGGAATTCATTTACCATCGGCGAAAACTTATAGTAATGTGATTTTAGTCGTTGATAGCTTCTCGTTATATTTCCAACTGGCTGATGCTTGCTTTCCAAAAGTGTGATCCTTCAATGACTGCGTCAATGCTGATACCTGCCCATTACTTCGCAAGGACCACGTCTTCATCGGGAGACCAAAATCTTCATTTTGAATAATCTTTCTCCAGTTCAACTTCACGCTCTTTTTGTGATGAGTTCAGTGGCCATTGAGTTGCTGGAACAGATGATGGCATTACGGGTTCTTTGTCGCTGATGGATGGGTCGATAGTAGCCCTTCTTGATTCATTCGAAAGCATGATTGATAGTTGAGGAGGAGAAAATATATAACGTAGAGAAGACATCCTAAATTGGTTGCCCAACCAATCTTGGTTGAATACATACC
>JBBPFQ010000002.1:7323062-7339519 GCA_037974815.1 Kaempferia elegans
GACGGAAAGTGGCGGCGAAGCTCTGCGAGAATGAGCCCGGCGGGAAAGGAAGAAGAGCAGCGGAAATGAAGAAGAGCGGCGGAAAGGGAGCCCAAACCAGACACGCGGACGGGGAGAGGGGAGAAATTAGGGCTTTCCCTGCGGACTTCGGCTTCGTTGTCGTCGGGGAGGCCGCGATTTTTCAACTGAGGAAAAAGCAAGTGGCTCGGGTGTAAGAAAATGGTTCGGAGGGAGGGAAAAATGAGGTGTACTGGTTTGTTGAAAAGTGGGGAGGGTATATTGGGAATTAGGTACTGAGTTTGGTAATTTTGAAACTTAGCTACTGTGTTTGGGTATTATGCAAATATAACTACTGGGTTCAGTAAAAAGCTGTAAAAACTTCTGCCTGCTACCTAGCCAATGGCGATACGCCACGTCCACCCCTCGCACCTTGTCCTTCTGCTTCCTCGGGAAGCTGGAGCAGTTATTTGTAGTATTGTTTAATTTGGTTTTCATTTTTGTCTTATACTTTGTTTAACCCTTGCAATCTTTTGCTCCTTCTCGTACGCTACTCTTCTTCTCGATTCTTTCAAGGAGGATTCAGGTTTGCTCAGGCAATCGGGGTGAGTCGCTTCGTCATCTGCTTCGATTTAGTGATTATTGCTGCATCCCGATTGCGATTACACGCTTGCGCCTTCTCTCATTGACGATAGGAATTTGCTGTCGATTTGAGTCTTGTTTTGTTTCTTTCTTACACTTGGGTGTTTGTTTAGCGAAGTCTTTGATGTTTGTGGTTGCATTTTGGTTTGAAATGATTAGATAAAATTCAGGAATGGTTAGGAATTTTTGCTGCGTCTAAAGTGAACGATCGGCAAGTGAAATCCTCTTTTTGGGTCTTTTCGGATATGGTTTTACTCCGTTGGAAGATTTTGCTTGGTATGAATCGGTGGAAATGGTTGAGATTTTAATTCCTGGAACTCGTTCGATCAATCTTATTTGTGTCAAACTGTGAAGATATGTACTTGTGGAAATCCAAGTAATATAAACTCGAATACTATCCGGTAGTTTCTTATAAGAAAGCAGAGTTTGTACCGCAGGGATTTATTAGTTGTGAGGAGTCTTGATGGGAATATGGAAGAGCTAATGATTTATTGATTTGAAGCGTTGAGAAAAAAGGAAGAATTCATCAACTGATCAGCTTTGCTTCAGTACTATCGGGTTAGATATAATTAAAATATGGGTTCATTTTTTTAAGTTCAACTCAAAAAGACTGGAAGAAAAGCTGATATCTTAGGTAGAATTTCTCAATGTAATCTGGAGAAATTTACTTGAAAACTTTCGGCGGGCAAGCTTAGTTGTTCTGCATCCATTGCTTCTATTTCTGTTTTTAATCGAACAAACACGTTTTGTTACTTCAGGAGTTTCAAAAATCTGTAGAACATCTTCATTTGGAATCAATTTTGTTGTGTTCTCGTAAACATGTGGCCTCGTACAGTCCTACTGATTTTTTATTTTTTTTGTGTTTTTTTTTTCAATACGATTCTTAGAAACAGGGAATTGACTGTTGCTGTTTGTTAATTGAGACTAAATTCTAGATCTCAGGTGGAGACGCTCTTTGATTAATGAAGCATTCAAGATACTGAAGTTTCAAGTGTTAGAGTCAGTGTCACTTCTTCCAAGCCATATTTCTTACAGATAAATTGTTGAATTCTACTTTGTAGTCTAGTGGGAAAGGTTCGTCATAAAGGTTTGATTATAGTTCCAGGTCACCAATCTTTTCTTGAAGACATTCCAATGGATGACTTAATCGATACCTACATTCAATCTTCAAAATGGTCAGATGGAAATGCCTCTTCAAGGGCACAATGGAATGGTTCAGGAATATCTCCGACAAATGGCTTGCTAGCTAATTCAGTGGAAGAATACAAAGAGATGAACGTCCAAGGGCATGATGAGACACCTAACGTATTTGCAGATGGAAGTATGAAGTATGAGATCCTCGATGATCTATATCCAACTGAAAGGTTACCGGGCCAGGAATTACACCATCAGTTCTCAAACTCGGTCTTAATGAACAATGGCGCACAAGTTAGAAGTTTCTCAGAATCAGGGATCACTGTTAATACTACAGCAACTACATCATTTCAATCGTCATTGCCTCTTAGTACATTGGTCATATCTAGTTCCATGGAGAGCAACAATAGTGAATTATCTCTATTTCCAGATTCTCTTGGAAATACTCATTCAATTACTTCAGTACCAACAATGTGGCCTTCGATGTACTCAAGTGTCTCTTCGATCTTCGAACAGGAAAACATGCCAGCTTTTAGCTATCAAGGGAATGAAAACAATGATGATATGTTGAGAAAAATGAGCTTCGATAATAGGAGTTCTTTTCTTGGCAGATTGCCTGATGCATCCTTGCCGGTTAAAGTTTGTAATCAATTTCTAATGCTTTACTTATATGTTGAAGTCGCATTCTGCGATTAACAAGTGCACAAAATATTTTCCAGGATCGAAATGACCTACATTATCTTTCTTTCTCAGTCGGGCAACAGGTAAATTTGGTTGCTGGTGCCTTTCAGCCACAAAAGGTGCTCCAAGATTTTAGATTTCCCATCTATTGCATGTTTTAGCATTCTATATTAACCAGACTAAGCTAATGTAGAACTGCAGGAGCAAAATGGACAACATTCTTCTTTTCCTCCTGAACCATGTATGATGGCATTAAAAAAGACAGCACGAATATCTAGCACGCTGCAGGTTTTTTGCTTGACTACTTTCTTTCATGGTGTATTGTTCTTTTTGGTTGATTTCTGCACTGTATTTCAACATTTAGCAGACACTGCCATCTGAAGGACACACTACGAGCCAGATAAACAGTTCTACTCAATCTCAAGCTATTCCTGCAAATGGCAGTGGTTGCAATGGTGCTGCAAAGCCACGTGTTAGAGCTCGACGTGGCCAAGCGACTGATCCTCATAGTATTGCAGAACGAGTGAGTAGTACTGGTGTCTTGTTTAGCTGAGTATTTGGTCAACTTGTGAAAGTTTCAATAAAATGGTTTTCTCCTTGGTTTATTCCCTGTATTATAATCCTCTACTAAATCTTTTTTTTTTCAATGATCTTTTATTTTGATTAACAAACTGTTTTATCTCTTAGAGGAGTATGCAATTGACAATAAAAGGCAACCCGATGTATAAAACTCCCGTCAAAATTGCAACAGACAATACCAACCACAATTGCTCCCCTAGAGATATGACAATCATATATACAAAAAAAAAATCTCCATGATCCTTAGTGCTCATTAGGCAACAATTCAAGGATTCTCATGTGGATTATAGAAATTATTCTCCAAATTTGGCCCCTACAATCACTCCTTATTTATATCTATATGTAGTCAGTCTTTTGCTAAGGAATTCCACTTTTAGGCACTCTTTTACAAATGCAAAATTAGATAGTGAATACAATCATTAAAATTTCTCTACAAATTACATTGCCTTTGCATAGAGGCCATCTTAGTTCTGATTCTCATAAATTAAAGTTTCCACAATAGCAAAAACTCATATGTGGCATGTTTAGGATAATTAATGTTATTTATTTTTAGATGCAACAACAACAAAAAAAAATTGCCTTAGTGCTAACCATTTGATTTCAGCCATATGGATGTTAGCCCATTTTTGAAGTAGATTTGGCTTTCTATCTAGTATTAATCAACCCCAAAACTTGGTTCATGGATGGATGTTGTACAATGGAGTACTGATGTGTTTCCATCAATTGATGCAGCTCCGTAGAGAAAAGATTGCAGAAAGGATGAAAAATCTACAAGAGCTTGTTCCTAATTCAAATAAGGTACTGGGGGTCTTTTCTTCTGTTATCCTATTCTACTTCCGCCATGTTTGTTAATCTCCTGTATAAAACACATAAAGGCAATCTTATATTATGGTAATTATTCACTTACACTGAAACTAATTTTGCCAACAATTATTTAATGAAGGATGAATTCTAAGGCTTTGATGTAGAGCAGCATTTTTGGTCTAGATTAGGAAATTATTTGATTCTGTATCTTAGCCAACTTATTTAATATCTGAACCAAGTCGTCTCAATTGGTTCAGCATTTTTTTGGAATATTTTGAATTAAAGTATTGGATGTCTCCATGTGTTTCATTCTCATGAAATTTCACTTCATGTGCTTAAACTCCTTGTTTCTGTAATTTCTATACATAATTTGATATTCTAACACAACCTAATGAATTTCGTATAACTAAAGCATGCGATCCCTTCTTTGTAGAGTGACAAGGCATCAATGTTGGATGATATCATTGACTATGTCAAATTCTTGCAACTCCAAGTCAAGGTTCCTACATTTTTCAATGCAGTACATGTGGTTTCAACAGATTATTTTCTCATTTAATATGTTAATTGAAGGTTCTAAGCATGAGCCGGTTGGGTGCAACAGGAGCAGTTGTTCCCCTTCTAACTGATTCTCAAACTGAGGTGCTCTATCGTTTAATTTTCAATATTCCAATCATAGTCCACACTAGCTTTGTGGAAGTTTCCACACTTTACTCAACATTCTGAAGAATAAAGGATTATTGCATTTAGATGAATTATAATGGAATAAGTTAGTTTTCTTATGTTTGATTAAAGAATAAACCTGGAATAACCAGTCTATGAAATATGAAATGCATATTTGTATTTCATTCCCATAAAATAATTGTTTTATCAATTTGTTTCTGTGAATCAAACGACAGATACATAGTAAGCACAATTATGTGCTGATACCTTGCTTTGTTATCATTATACAACACCTATTATACCAGGACTCCTAGCTCCTATGGTCTTCCAAATGAGACTACATTTGCTCTATGTCTTAGAGAAGTTGCAATTATTTGACGTAAACAAATAGATGATTCTACTTAACAGGAAATGAGTCGGGGTTTTTTTTAGAAAGGAAGAAGATAAACAGAAATTGCAATTATTCAACATAGGTTCGAATTCATATAACAGGACTATTAGGAGAGCTTTAACCTTGTTGCTCTTATTTGAATGAGGAAGAATCTCAAATCCAATGTAATGGGAAGGCACGTCATGGGCAAGAACACACACACACAAAAACAGACACAAACACATGAGAGAAATTCAATTTGAAATGTGTATATTTAGTAGTAAGCAGCTACGTACATCTGGTGATTCTGTTACATTGATCTCCTCAGCTTGATTGTGTAATTCTGGTTTTTGTTCAACTTTTTTTTAATCAATTCCACAGCGCTCCAGCAGTCTTCTCCTAACATCCTCTGAAGGGCAAGGTGGTGCAGACATCTCAGGATCAGATGACAGCTTAGCCTTCGAGCAGGAAGTTGTGAAGCTCATGGAAACTAATGTCACCAGTGCTATGCAGCTCCTTCAGAACAAAGGACTCTGCCTCCTGCCAGTAGGTCTAGCCACTGCAATCTCAACCAACAAAGGCACCTCCACTGCCGTATCACCTGACGCTCGAAAACTGATGACAAGACACAGTTCCACAGTCAGTGGGTGTGATGGAACCTTGGTTAAAGAAGAAGCTCACCAATTCTATGATAAAGCAAGATTGTCAGATTGCAAGCCTAATTAACTGGCTGATATGCCATGCTATTTCCCCCCTTCTTTTTTATCAGATTAATTTTAGTAGAGATTCAGTCTCTAATATGTTAGCTTTCTGTTTGAATATGTATACTACAAGAGAAGCTGTAGCACCTAGGCTTGTCAGCTTTGCATGTATTTTTGGTTTGAAGTAAGCAATTAAGATTTTGGAAAGATGTCACGCAATCTTCTATATATCTATAAAGAAGACATTGATAATTGATATGATTTCCTTTTCTGCTAAATTGATGTTGTACCTTTTGTTACTAGCAACTTTTGGTTCAATTAAGCACCAAATTCTTTGCTGAGAATTGCTGAGTGTTCATTATATTCAAGTCACGTTTGGAATGGCTGCAGGTCATGATCACTGAAAGGATGGCGGGATTTAGGAAATTACTTATTTACTTAATTCAATATTTTGATACCACATCTATTTTCCTACTGTTGAGATCTGATTTTGTTGTATCGAGGATATTGCAAAACTTCATCGCAGCCATCAATCAAATGTGTGCTGGCAAACCTTAATAGACCATTGGGATTTAATCTATTTGTTAGTAGCTAGCTTTTGAGATTGCATAAGATTAATGGTGATCTTACGTGAATAGTATTGTTAGACGAATCAAGAGGATACGATAATATATATATTTTTTAAAACTTGATAATGAACTATAATATATATTAGAGGGAGAGATTTTAACTAAATGTCTCACAGTTTATTTTAATTAATATAATTATTAAGAATCCAGTAGTATTTTTATTTATAAAAAAGAATGATAATTTTAAAAAATAAAGCAAACCTTGAGTGCTTGCCATTTAAACAATTAAACTGTCAGATCAGTTGATTTGAAATCGAAGATAGTTCTAAAATTTCTACCAAAACTTGAATTTCATCTGTGTGTTGGTTTTCTTTTAAAGACATGAGAGCTCCATGGACAGCAGCTAGCTCTGGGCCACGATCGATCGAGTTGTGGGTCTTGCACACCCTCTTCACTGGCGTCGCTCCTACCTGCTGATGCACGCAGTTTAATTTAACTAAAACAAGAAATTGATAATGCTCACGAGCATTTGAGTCAATTGTGGTGAAGGCATAGGATAAAGACATGGTAGTGGATTTCTGCAGTGGCACAGTCGAGACACAGCAGCAGGAAGATGAGAAGCTAACTGGAGGGAGATCTTCATAAATTTAACTTCATCCTTGCACAAATTGAAGAGCTTCCATCGCGAGCTTGCATAGTTGAAAAGTCTACTTGCATAACTGCTTTGATGCAAGGTTGAATGGCTTGCATAGTTTACTACAAATGAGTTCTTCTCAGATATATTTCTCTCTGAAGGCCCTTGCTCCAGGCAAACGCCAGGTCTGATTTACCTATTAATTTAGCTACGAGAACACAAGTTGCACATGCATACTCACGCGCAGCTTGTACAAACCCTACTAAGCTGTAATGAGCTAAGCTCGAGCTCAGCTCGACTCGATTTATACTGGCACAACTCGAGCTCGAGCAAGCCTCTAGAATTGAGCTCGAGCTCCATATTTAATTAAGGGCTCGAGCTCAAATTTTTTGTATTATTTTTTATAAATAAATATAATATAATATACATTATAAAACTATGTATTATTGGACTCATTTAGCTCAATGAGCCACCGAGCCCATGATAATTTGCTCAAGCTCGATACAATTTTTAATAAAGCTCGGTTCAAGTTCGGTCAACTTTAGTGGTCGATTTCATGATACAACCTACAGCACCAACAGAAAGTTAACTGTATACAAAAGATCACCAAATTGCATTGGAGTGTTAGTGTCTTTATTCTTGTATTTTTATATTATAATAGCAGGAGAGTTAAATTCCCCAATGATTTGATAAAAAAATAATTTTGATTTTCAAAAGGTCCAAATTATGATGGACAATAGATAATCTGGATAACAAACTCTAAACATGAGCATTCCAAAATGCAAATGACCTTTTTGAATTTCAAAGTCCTGCTATAACTATTTCAAGAAACAATAGGATTGCACATCACTTCAGGACCTAAAAGCTGGATCTTTGCAAAACAAATGTGCTTCCAAATTTTTCTCAGTTAACCTCTACTACTGGGAAGTGGAAATGTATGGCAATTGGCTTGAGAATTTGAAATTATAAAATACGTGCAGCAACTTGGAGTTCCAAACATCTCATATGAACAGGCTGCTCACATTTTTAGCCACTTAATCATATCTATATATCTGAACTAACACTGAAAAAAAACTGTAGCGTATTTACATACCTTGTTATTAATCCTAAGAAAATACACTGGAAACCAACATCCAGCTATTAAAATTTATCTGGAAAAAAACGAAATTATTCTTGTTGTAGAATCCAAGAAGTGCAGTTATGGAGCAGTTGGAAATTTTGACGTGCTGCTATGTTGTGAATAACTTGCATTTTGCTTAAGAAGGTAGATGCATTTTCATAACACTGGTATGAGCCACCACAATCACACAGCTCTGCCAAGCGAGCAGCCTTAACTTGTCTACACTTGATGCAAACAAGATCCTGTAAGTGATAAAGCCTTTCTCTCTGCATGACTATTTGGAGGAGGAGATTTTCCATCTGCTCACGGTTGTATGGCTGTCCACATTGTGGCACCACACAACGCCATTCATCCTTCCAGAACGCAGGATCACGACCAAGATCTAAATCACGATAATCATTGCAGTAGCTGCAAATATGAAGAAAAGAAGTGATTGGCAATTTAATATAGGGAGTAGGTGGGGTCGACCTCACAAAGAGTCAGCGTGGCTTCATGAAATTTTATAGCCAAAACAAACTGAGAAGATATGGTTTTGAGTTGTTTTGGCTAAAATATTATGTAGGTAAATTAAGAACTACAAAAGTTAGATCAACATACCTGCAAATAACATTCGGAAGTATGAAAGATGGACAAGGATCATGAAACTGTGCTTCTGGAGCAAATTCTTTTACATGAATCAGTCTTAGTAAATTCTTTCTCATCCTCTGTAAGTATAAAGTGTTTAATTCAGCAACCAGAGTGTGTCAAGAAAAACAATACAAAAATGATAAAATTGGGCTGACAGACTTGTATTTCGTAAAAAGAAGCATTTGGGCCATTTGCAAGCCTAGCAATTCATGTGCTCTTTTGGACTTGAAAAAAAAATAGTTTTTAGTGGAGCAAAGATTGTCGCTCAGCTCATTTACTGATGTAGAGTATCTTTAAATCTAAAAATTTTTGAATGAGGTGCATCCTAATTTAAGCTATAAATAAGTGCAATCCAAGAAACAAAATACAAGTTTAAGGAAAACCTGTAAAACACCAAAGCAGAGATATTAGACTGACAATCACTTGAACCTAGCATGATGCTTCATCTGTATGGAACCCCTATTTCAATTACCTACTTTTTCCCTTATTATTAACAAGTTAATTTTATCAATTTTCCCTTTTCAATAATAAATACAAGATATCTCTGTAAAACACCAAAGCAGAGATATTAGACTGACAAGCACTTGAACCTAGCATGATACTTCATCTGTATGGAACCCCTATTTCAATTACCTACTTTTCCCCTTATTATTAAGTTAACTTTATCAATTTTCCCTTTTCAATAATAAATACAAGATATCTAATAGATCCAAGATATTTAAAATTCTTACTTATAAAAAGTTGACATCCATTCAACTTTGATGACTCCCTCTATTTTTCCTTTCGTTACTAAATTTTACATTTTATATATTCTAATTAGTTCTACTTGAAACTTTTAATTTCTAAATTTTGTTTTTCACAATTCAACTTTTGAGTTTAACCTATTCACTCTCATTAACATATGCCATATGATTGCTAAGATCATCAATTATTAATCTATCTGGCTATCAATATGTGTAAAGACCCAGAGTTATACCTCCATGTAAATCTATATCTATAGGAAAATCATGTCACATCCACCATAGCTCTACCACCTTAATGTAATTAGAACGCTATAGTGAATTTTTACATTAAGTATCTTATTAAGTAAATAGCATCTAAAATTGATCTATTGAACATGAAATCAAGTTGATTTTAGGAAACAATTGTTTCTTCTCTTAACTTCAGTAACAAAATTTTCAAAATTACATGGTATAACCCATCAACTTGATTGATTCTTACATTCTCAAAACGATGTTGAACAATTATAAGTTGATCTCAGAAGCACTTCCAAAGTTCAATAGGAATATCATCTGGATTGATTTTGTACCTGTCTTCATATTCAATGAAACCTCTATAACTTCATTTGTGATTTTATCTTATATCCAAGAAAAGGGCCTAGTCTATATTGTCATATTCCTAACACAACCAATAAAACATATGTGATTTTATCTATATGCACTTTTGAAAACCCTGGCCGAACAATAAATTTCTAATTTTCCTTTCGCAACATCAAAGTAAGGGATAGTGAGCATCACAGCTTGAAGTAATTAGGATGTATCAAATTTACACTAATCCCAACACTAATGAAAGCATATGGGGTGTCAATGATTTAAAATAGCATCAAGTAGATAATAATTTTGCACTGATCCCAACACTTGTCAAAGCAAATGAGGTGTCAACTATTTAAACTAGAATCAGATAAATAATCAAAATATTGTGGAGCCTTAAGATATAGGATCGAGTACCCAAACATCATGTTGAACATTTTGATCAAGAGCAAGAACAGCAGAAATGTGTTTAATGAATTCCAATGCAGCATCTCCTTTATGACTTTGATATCCAACTGAACTTGAAAAACCATGAGTCGGAGGCTGATCCATATTGCCTTTGTTTATCCTCTTGTTTATAGAGCATACATCTTCAAGAAGTTTCTCAGTGAAATAATTGCTTATCTGTAGGAGCACAAAACAGTATATAGTAAAGATCACTGAGGAACTCTTTTGCTAGTGAAAATTTTGTTTACCCGTTTCCTAATGTGGTCATTGATGCAGTCTTCCAGAGTCTCAGCAACAGTTACTGTGATTGAGGGTGTACAAGTACTATCATCAGTTGTAGTAGTTCGAGAAGAAATTTGCTTTTGTAAGTACATCCAAGGATCATACAAGAATTCTGAGACTCTCAAGTGAAAGAGGGCCTGTTTTAACAACCAAAGATTGTTTGGATGATTTTATATGTCACAATACATTTGAGCAACTTTAACATTTTGTTTACATGGAAAGAAATTATTTTTTCAGAGGAATAACAAACCTGAATATCCTTAGTTAAGTGTTCTGCCATGTTCCAGCATGCTACAAGTTCTACTTGAGAGTCACCCTCTGTGTTTGTGATTGGGGATCCTGTTTCGAATTTGGCCCGAATTCCACCATAATTAAACTGCAATTTGTAATATCATTTAACAGAAAAATTCTACTTTATCATCAATGATATCTAACTTAAGTGATGTGAGAATATAAAAAATTACTTGAACAAAGATAAGTAAACAAACATATACTGAGTGAGGGTGGTCAAACCTGATCCTTAAATAACAATGAATGCCAAACATACAGAGGCTCAAGCTCAATCCATTCAAAAAGGTCTCTGCAAAGCCACATTGACTAAAATTTTAAGTAAAAAATATATATGGAATCAAATTCAAGATCCATATCAATCAACAAAAAATAAATGAAAGAATAAACCTTGTTTGTAAAGTTTTCAGCAGAGAATCACAATATGCTTTTGCAGCCAACGGTTCAAACTTGCCAGTGTCGATTATGATTTTAGAGAAGCTCGCGAAGATGATAGTTGCTCCTAGTTTTCGCAACTCAGAAAGCAGTAAAACAAATACCTTTCTCATGACCTGTCAGTTCAGATAAAAGGACTCTCACGTAGAAAAGAAATGAATAAATGCAAGATACAGTGATGTAGAAAAAAATTTCAAGCGTAACACAAGTTACTAGATCGCTACCATAAAAGTGCAACTAAGTATTTGGCAAGGAAATTGCAAGGATTCAAAGACAAGGTACAAAGGTTTCAAATAATAGTATAATTTCTTACTCAATCATCAAGCAGCCTAATGGAAAAGAACAAGGAACTTACCATATCCAACACACGATGAAGTGCAGGGTCATGAAGTTTTGACATGGGGCTGAAAATTTGTGCGAATGATAGTTAAGAAAACACAACATTAGAATTGTACTACAGATCATTCAACTTCTCACCTGCAAAGCCAACGGTAAAGATGATGCAAAATTGCATCAGCAAAGATATTACCAGAAGCCACTGCATCTGATATGCATCTTTGAATTAGTTGCTTTAGTACTTGAAATGCAGGAGCACATGCACTGGCTTCATCATAATCTGTTTCATTAGCAGAAGATGTAGGCTGCGAACCATATTCACCAAATAAAGATCCCCCTTCCATTTCTTCAAGCAGACTACTCTTGTGGATAGCATTCACAGCTAGGTGGTGTATCTGCAGAAAGGCATGAATTCAATAAGTTCTGCAGAAAATGTAGTTATTCTTGTTAATCTAACCTTGAGTTCAACTGCCACTTTTCTATATGCGCCGAGATAGCTCCAAGCAGGTTGGTTGACCTGTTATTTAGTGAGCATACACCCAAAGTACAGTTAGGTACCCTGAACATACTCAAAAATATAAATCTTCATAAGAAAAAAATAACATAATGAGTCTTACTAGACAATAGGACAGATTAAAATATCATAATGGACAGGAAAATACAAGCAAGATATTCCTTAGACAGCATATGGTTCTCTAGAACCAATCTAACAAGAAGATTCTCTTATCGTGACTCACTTTTCAATTAGATACTCTTTTAAAATGGTCTCCATTCATTAGAAAAGGGATTTTGTGCTCTGATAAGTGGTTCACATATTTCCACCACCTTGGGATCATGTTGGTTCAAGGCTCTCTGGGGCAAGGAACATTTTTTGGCTTGATGGCTTAAGGTTGATTTCTCCAATTTGTTTTTGGGCATCTTTGCATACTTACTATGAGGAAGTTTTTGTTGTCATTTTCAAATAAAATGTACACCCTCCCCTTTACTGTCATTTGCTCACTATATAGTCAAGTTATGTAGGTTTAGTTTCTTCTACTTTAATGTACTATGTGTTTGAACCCAACTTGTCATTATTTTTTCCTACTATATTAATTATAGGGTTTGTGGATTCTTAAAATAAATTAGGAAATCCTTAAGGTACAAAGTCTTGCAAAAAGTAAGCGAGGTTGGCTAAGAAACATCATAAATTGCCACATATATATAGAATTTTGTGGATAACAAGTATTAAACTATAGGAGTTTACAATCTTATTAAAGAAAACTATTGAGGGATATGTGGATGATTAAAGATTCAAGGAATCATGCCAATAAAAATATTAGAACTGTAAATTCATGAGACGATAGATTGAAAGATTGAAATTAACCTATAGTTTATGTCAACATGAGTAGACATCAGTATGAAACAATTTAGAACAACCCAATTTAATCCCAAGGTCGGCTATATAGATCCGTTATGAAACAATTTAAAAACAGAGATTAAAAACCTTGAGAGTTGAGATATAAAGGACGCTCAATGCATGAAGCTCTCGCCAATGTAAGGTCTGGGGAAGGGTTGGACCACATTGGGTTTATTGTACACAGTCTTACCCTACAATGCAAAAGGTTGTTTCCATGACTCTAATCCGTGACCTCCAGGTCACACGACAATAACTTTATCGTTGCGTTAAGGCTAGGGAGTTAGGATATGAATATAAAATACTACAAATAGTGATTTAAAAAAGTATCTACGTATAAAACTCTCTAAGTTACTTCAAAAGCCTTACTTCATCAACAAAGCATGTCTCGCCCTCATAAATGCCACCAAAATCTGGAATGCCATCATCAGATATCCACAGTACCTGAGAAACAAACTCCAGCAATAAATTAGAACATAAGGATAAACTGAGAGAGGAAGCAAAAGACTACATGACTATGAATTTGCAACACAAGCCAGATACGTTACATATCAAAACATGTCTGTTGCTCACATAAACCAAGGGAAAATGCAATATAGAATCCATCACAAAAGGGAAACATGCCATCACAAACATCAGTTATTGTAGAATATAGCAAATATGTTCTTTCAAAATTCTTAAAAGTTGATACAGACTGATTCATGCATTTAAATGTCTTCATCCACTTTCCAAAATGTCAACAAAATCAGAAAGTTAATTAGCACACTAGTATTTTGATATATTAAAGGAAGGCAGCATTAATCAATTCAATTACATCTATGCTTTGATAAAAGATCAAATGCAACAGCCAACTAAGCTTTTCATATGTAGCCTAACTTGCGATACCAATTAGTTTCAGCATACTTCAGCTGCTTTATTAATGTGAATTAGAAGAAGATTTAACACAAAAAAAGTTGATTGGTCAAAGAAGAATATTTAATTACAAAGACAGATTCAGACTGCAACATTTTCCATTTATGAGTTCATTTAGATAGGAACATAATACATTTCTTTATATCTCATTATTTCATAGAAACCACTAGAAGACAGATGTTAAGGAAAAGTCTTAGACATGCAAGCGAAAAAAATCCAATGCTTTTACAACGTAGAGTTGGTTTTGCCAGCCTTTCTAGGCCAACCATGTCTCAGTGAGACAGTTGCATTTTAGGCAAGAAGTATGTACTGCTAACAAATATCTGTGAGAAAGCATAGTGGTTACACCTTAAGTAATAGATTCAACAAACAAAAACTTGTATGAAGTAGGTTGTTTACAACCAATAAAATCGATGGGCATCAATAAAGAATTAAATGTATTAAAAAGAACATAATGTATAATCAAGGGGAGAACTGTAAAACTATCTCCAAACAAAGTTTTATATCTAGTGGAAAGCCAACCTGCTGTTGGTCACGCAATGCCCTAGAGAAGAAGACATCAGCAGTAAAAAGAAGCTTATCAAGCTCGATGTTTCCAAATGGAACATGTGCATATCTCGAAAGCAAAACCCTTTCTGTGAACCATTGGGACGATGCCGCACATCTTTGCATGCTAATTTTACCAGCTGTGACTTGCCATCCAAGAGCCTAATTAGAAAGGAAGTCAAGGCTTGCTAGGTAAGCATAAACATAGAGAAAGCATGAGTATATGCAAAAATCTCAGCTCTTTTAATAAACCTGATAATTACAGTCACTGGCATTACAAGGAATTGTAACGCAAGGAAACTCTTGCAGAATTCTTATCCCTGACTTTGTAGCTTGAAAGCCTGGATATTCTATGATAGCGATAGCAGGTTGGGGATGTTGATGCCTAAAAAACCCATGAACATTGAGTTTTAAATACTGATATCTCCACAAGATAACCAAAATGATAAATGCAAACTTGAGAAATTCTGGAAAATTAAATGTTGATATATCGCATGCAACAGAATCAAGTTATACATCTTCACATCTGCTCCCACATTCTAGAAAGCAGCAATACATGGTTACCACATCTCTAATATATGCTAAATGACACGAGCAACTAATTGTTCTCCTACATTTGTGCTAACAAAAATGAAATCTCATGTGGTAGTTATAGCTTGGTTTTGAGATCTCGTGTCATGCTGATTGGCATAGTTGAAACATACAGTTACAATAAATTATCAAAATACGATATTAACTGACACAAACATTGCTCTTGTGTCGTCCATGTTAATCGCTGATGAGTCTCATCATACTAACACTTGAATATTGTTATATTTTTGCAGATTGTTGCTAAGAATATTTCAAACTTTTTTTTGTCTAATTGATAGCTTTATTTTTGAAAAGTAAGCAAGTTAAACGAAGATTCTAGAAGTAGAATTCATATAAAATCTTTTGTGGGCGAGAGGACGAGGATTAGTTGTAAACATCTCCTACTATGAAGAAGATTCTTCAAGCACCATGATGACTCAAAAAAAAAAATCTCCTCAAGGACCATAATGAATCACAAAACATCTCTTCAATGACCACAAAACTTGAAAGATAGCTCCAGAAGGGTTTTCTTCGGCTTGTGAATAACTCAATGAGCACTGCTAAACAAGTATCTCCTTTAACTCGTGACTAGCTCCGGGAAGTGTTAAAATCTCAAACAACTTCTATTACTAAGGAAGCAAACATCTCCTTTACATATACAGTTGTGTTGTATTCTTTTTCACCTTCTTCTTCCCATCTAAATCAATGATCGGCTCTAGGTTCATACCTTTTTAGACTAGTCATGGATGAACTCACTAGACACATCCAAGGCACAATACTATAATACATATTATTTGCAAATAACATTATTTTGGTTGATAAGACACGTGAAGGAGTGTAAATACTAAGCTCAAATCTTGGCATAAAATACAGGAGATAGAGATAAAAGGTTTTAGCTCAGTAGAATAAAGACAAAATATATGAAATTTAAATTTTGTAGTATTACACGTATAAATTTTCGTCGTGTGACCTAGAGGTCACGGTTAGAGTCTCAGAAATAGCATCTTGCAAAGCAGGGTAAGGTTGCATATAATAGACTCTTCCCTAGACTCTATATTGGCAGGATATTCATACACAAGCCTTTTTTAAGTATCGGACCTAATAAAACAATTATTAAGTTAGGAGATAACGAGTTACCTGCAATTGAGAGCTTTAAGTATTTATGATTATTTTTGCAAAAAGATAAAGAGATTAAGAGATATGTTTTGCATAGGATACAAGAAGAGTAGTTGAAATAAAGGAGGACATCTGGTCTAATATTTTTGATCGTAAGGTACCTCTAAGTTTAAAAAGAAGTTTTACAAACTAGTGCTTTGATATATAATGTCTGATTATAAATCAAGTGCACGAGTCAAAGATGAAAGTTGCAAAGATAAGGATGTTAAGATAAATGTTGAAGAAACAAAAATATTAGACAAAA
>JBBPFQ010000002.1:7379703-7390587 GCA_037974815.1 Kaempferia elegans
GCGCCCTTTGGTCAATTTGAAACTTGGGTGCGTGATTTGGTAAATTCGGATCTCCACGTGCGCCCTTTGGTAAAAAGAATGACTATACAGCAGCTGGTAGACTCACAGCAGCTGGCAGACACCACCAGTGCCCACATGCTCACACATTCACAGAAACAAACACAATCTTACATGCACTCTAATCATGTGTCACTGTCACTAACAATGATCAACATCCTAGCAAGAGGCGTGTTCACCCTGGTCTGTCATCGCTGCACCCATCGCCAGCCAGCTCCTTGTCAGAATGTGATCAGAACAGCAGTGTCTTCTTCCGCTAGGAATCACAGGAGTTCCCTCTCATACCGAAAAGAGGAGGGAGGAGTTGAAATTCAAAGCTGAACTAAATTTGAGTTTTCTTTTAAGTGCTAGACCTGATTTTCTCTTACCTTTTTGTTGAGTTGCAGTATATTTGAAATTCAAATCTCCCTCATAGTTGAGTTCAAATCTGAGTTGGATTTGAATCTCCCTCCCATTGCTGAGTCAAACCAGGTTTAAATTTTGAAATTTCCTCTTTGTGCAGGATTCAAATTTCAATTTTGAATCTCCCTCCTATGCTGGAATTTGAAATTTGAAATTCAAATTCTCCCTCCCTTGCATTGCTGGCCACCGTACCAGGGCAGTCTCCCTTCCCCCTTTCACCGCCGGCAGTGATCTCAAGGCCACAGCTTGCCGGAAAATCCCAAACCAGCTGGAACTCATCCGCCTTGACGCCACTGGTTGGAGCTGTGAGGGGTCCTCTTCTGACCATCGCACAGACCTTCCCAAGGTGGTTGTTGCAGACTTGCAGAGTTGCAGTCCTCTTCTCCCTCTTCACACCGGAAATGTTACAGTGATTTGCTGGTCACCGGAAATATTCAATTAACTCTGCTTAATTACATATTATATTTAGTTTATTTTGTATCTAATTATGTATGTTATATTTAATTGAGTATTTTCTTTAAGTGTTTTAAAAATTTTAAAGGATGTTCAAAATAATTTTCTAAAAGGATTTTATTTAAAGATTTTAAAAATAATTTTGAAAGATTTTAAAAAGAATTTTTAAAAGGGATTTCTAAATAATTTATATAAGAATTTTTAAAAGTTTTTTTTAAAAAAAAATAATGCCTTGATATTTTAATTAAGATTTTAGATTAAATTTTAATTTAATTAAAATTTTAAGTTTATGATTTTAAATTAATTAAAATATATAATGAAGAGAAAATTTATAAATTCCCATCATTCCTATTCCGAACCCTACACTTACCTTCCAGAAAGTTTGCGGCTGCGGAGTCAGCGGCGTCGGGTTCAACGACGAAGGCAGAAAAGTTGGTTCACCAAAAAAATCGTGAGATGCTTATGCTGCAACCGCCGTCCGCGACCGCTATGTATCCGACCAAGCGGCGGCCGCAGCTTCGGCATATGCATCCATCTGCAACCCCGCAGTTGCATCTTATGCATGTGCCTTGCTAACTTTGTTGCTCATGACCCTTTTGATGAACCAGCTTCTGTCGTCGCCGTCGCTCCCGCCATCGCTGACCCCGCCGCCGCCGACGTCAACAATGCCTGACTCATCTGTTACTAAGAAAAAAATCTGCTACAAACATATGGAGTCAAATGTCGAGACGAAGAGAAAGCTGAATGATAAGACAACTGAAAAAAAAGGTTTGTCCTTTGCTTATTGTTGAATTTTACTACTTTGCAAAATTTTCCTTCTTCCAATTTTGTGCATTGTGCATAATGTGATTGAACATGCATACCATGGTTATCAAGACATCCCTTCTACAATATTTGCTCACTCATTTCAATTTTTTGAATTGGTGGAGCTCTAATATGACATGGGTATTGTATTGTTATATGTTCAATTGTGCTCAATTTAGATCTTGTTGTAGTCAGCAAGTTCTTATGTTTAAACTTTATGAGCATTGACACTTTGAGGCTGGAATACATGAAGCTAATAAGCCTCCAGATGGTTGGGTTGATCTAAAAGTGAATACACACATTTATGTTAAAGGGTTGCTTGATGATGTTACCGCTGCAGAAGTAAGTGACCACCACAACTTTAACCTTAACCATTATATTTCCTTAGGAAAAGGTTTTTTTTTCCCATTTCCTCACTTATGATCATGTTTAAACAAATTCTGTTATGGCTGTCACTGATTTCTCAAAATCATGCAGATTGTGCAAGTATTCTCAAAGTGCAGTATCATAAAAGAGGTGGATAAATCAACTTTGTTTCTTTTTCCTTTTTTTGGTTCCTTTTGTGAGTTTTTTTTTTTATTAATTGTTGACCTAAACAAGTATTAAACAACTATAGATTATAGTTTTATTAGTCAGCTACAACCATTTTTTGTTCTTGAAATATAATAAAAATCCTATATTGTTTAATCTGAAATCATGAACAACAAAACTTGCTTATAATGTTATTTGTTTTCACTATTTAATTCTGATCCACAGAATTAGAAACTTTTTATAGACTATCCAAAGTGATCATTTGGCTATGGTGGAAAAGGTAAAAGAAAGGAACAATAGTGAGGTAGGGAAGAGGGAATGAAGAGAGAGAAGGGGAATTTCCTTTATTTTGTCTATTTGAGAAGAGAGAAAAAAATGGAAATGAGAGAATTGGGCAAAGCTAATCCTTTGATTTTGTGTTTCTCAAGACGTGCAGGGGTTAAGTTTTTTTAACAAATTTTCTCCTCTTCCTTCCTTTCTCTTTTGGAAAGGGTAAGGAGCTCCACATTGCTCTCCTCCCTTGTCTTTGCTTGTACATAGGAATTTAACTGTCGGCACTCTCCTTTCCCCCACTATGGCTCTGTTCCCCTCAAGTAGACATGTGTTTAGTATTGGTTTTCTTTCTCTTATCTTTTTTCAAACAAGATATTCAATGGACTACATTTGAAAAGACATAAATTGGACTTTGTCTAGTCACTATTTAACTCTTCTTTAATTGCCTGATTTTCTTTTTCCGTGTGACAAAAAAATAGAATTTGGAAAGCTCTTTAGAATTTATTTGAAGACAACTTATTTATTTGGTAACTGTCATGATAAAATAAACCATATTTCTTTGTCCATACAAAAGCTTCATGCATCAGTTGTTGAAAATTTTATAATAGTGATAATTCAGGAAGACAGATGTTTAGTTTGAATCTGGTCTACTGTGTATTGATCATGAAATTTTGATTTGTACATTTTTTTACCACCAAAAATAGTGACTGTCAATTATAAGTTAAATGGGTAATATGAATAATATAATTCATCAATCAACTTGTTTCCTTAATCCTTTAGTATGTCTTGAATAATCAGTGTAAAGACTATGATTTCAATACATAGTCATCTTTCCACTCTTGAAGTTATAACGTCTAATTCTCTTATGACATTCTTTTCTCTGAATTGCACCTCTGCAAATTCCACTATGACACACTTTTCACTATAAATTGCTATTCTACTGAGCCCTTGGCTTTGTCCGACATGGTAAATGAAGTTGTTATTAGTCATGCTTAGGTACTGGGATTGTCAAACTAAATGCCTAGGTTTTTGATGGGATTTTTCTGCCCTCTTAAATTTTTACATTTCAAACTTGAATATTCCAAGTTCCATCAGGATGTGCCTTTGCTGTTCTTGTCCAAGCAATTGGATGTCAATCAAAAACCTATTGGAAACTTCTTAGGCATGGCCATAAATTATGGGAATAAAAGTAAAACACCAAGAATCAGTCAGAACTTGTTTATAAACTGGCAGGCTAGTCTTTTCGAGTCAAGTGATTCAGACATTTTTCCATTCAACCCTTGCCTTAAAAAACTAGTATGTAGGAACATAAATAATATGAAAAACAAGTCAGGCACATGAGAACAGTTGGCTTCTGCTAAAAATTGTTGGAAAGCATCTGAAAAAGAGATGGAAGCACAGGTTCTGTCAGGCTATTCCCTAGAAAGAGGCGTAATGTTACTCCTCTTAATCATGATGATTAATACTCAATAGGCATGGACATATATATAAATGCATTTAACAGGTAAAACCTATTGCTTAATGCTTATAGGTGAGATTGATATACGTGTCAACAGTTAAGAAATTAGAAACACTTGGCAAGATAAAATGTCACAATAAGTAAAACTTAGCAAGATATAACATATAATAGCTATATAATATATTATTTCGAAACAATTAGTATCACAATAAGTTCACATAATCATTGGCTTATCATTTGAATATTAGTATCAGATTAGCAAGTTAAATCTTTAGTGCATTTCAGCGTCTATTATCATACACATCAAATATTATTTTCCTCCTTGTTTTCAATTTTTTTTTTAGTTTTCCTGATACAAGCGATACTGTTAATTCAATACAAGTGATACTTAGATTTTGAATTAACGAATCCCAAAACAGACTTGCTTTTACCTTATGTTCTTTCACTGTTGTATAATCAGATAATTATATCTGGAAGTTAACATGTAGGCTTATGATATCTCATTCTTCTTTTTAGTTACTATCTCTTAATAGCTTTTAATGATGTTTTGAACAAGATCCTGAAACAAAAAAGCCTCGTGTAAAAATCTACACTGATAAAGAAACAAGCATAATATCTCAGGCGAACGTTTGTTTCGTAAGAGAAACTAAGATCATGCTGCCGAAGATCTTGCAGTACTATGCAAAAGATGCACGCATGGAACTGCTTGACCTTCTCGAGATGATCTGCGATCACTTTTCCAGTCCTGAGGGGAAGGCCATCCAAGCATGCTGCAAAAGGAAGCATGAGAAGTGCGTTGGGTGGTCACCATACAAGTCGTCCTTCGGATACATTGTGCATAAGGATTTAGCGAAATAGTAAGAGGGAATCCAAATAAATTAAAGCATTTGTGCATGTGGTCTTGTAAGTTTGTGCGAGAAGTCGATTGTTTCTGGAATGACGAGCTATAAATAATCAAAATGGTGAACAAAAGCATGGCCTCTGTGACTATGACACAGCCATGAATGATGGTTGAATAGGATTAGTGTTTATGATACAAGCCTGTTCAAGTTGAAGAGGAATATAAATTTACCTTCTGGTTAGCTACATTCCCCTTAATTGCTGAATTGGACGCATTTAATTTTACCTTAGGTTTTTCTTGTGATGCTTGGATCTCTTCTCTTGCCTTTTTCTTCTTGATTTCTCTTCCTTTGATCCGCTACTCTTGGAATGGGATTTCCTAGATCTAGTGGCATCATGCTCGCTAGAGTCTGTATCGGAATCACTATTGAGTGAGATACCGTGCCCAAGGAAACTTGGTTTCTCAGGGTTGAGAATCCGGCTTTCCCAATCTTCTTTCCTCCGCACATCATCACCCATGTATTTTGTCTGGAAGATGTGCGTGGTGGATATGGATCAGCTTCATCGATTCTTGAACCTATATCACCTCTTCATCGCTTTGCCCTGAGCACAATTGCAAGAAATCGGTATCATATGCCCAGCAAAAATTAAGCATACTTGAACATCCGATTGTCTTTAGATCACTGATCTGAGCTGTGAACTCGCTACTCATCAATTATTTAGACAGTTTTTAGAATTAAGGTACGTAAGGCAAATAGTGAACTAGTTGCTGACCTTGCATGAAGGAACTCTTCGACTTCATCATCCTTAAGGCCGTCTCTATTTGAAATATCATCTATATCTGATTTGCTTGGTGGATACGAGAGACTTTCAATGCTCTCCTTGTGCCTTGAACTAGAAGGGATATGTTGTGAATTCGAGTACGGCTTCTCACCTCTGCCGCCTTTCCCTGTGTATTGCTTTGATATTTCCTTAAGCTTAGCTTCCAATTGCAGCTCCTTTTCCCGATCTCGCCACATTTCAGTAACCTCAACAGTTCGATTTGCTGGACAAAGATGACGCCAACAAATTACCAGACAAAGAAAAAGCAAAAACATACAGTTGATCCATCATCAGTTCATCATGATATTAGGCTTCAACTATTTGTCAGAAAGTAAACAGCAGCAGATTGGCATAACAGAAAATAGCAAATAAGCAGCAGCTCCGTGGTCATTCAATTGAATATCAATTGAGATCTTGGGAACTCACAAATCACATCATGCCATAGCACGCATATATAAGATCAAATCCACTTATACCAACTGGTCATTAACTCCTTTTTTTCTAGATATACTACAGGAACCACCAATAACACCATAGATACTTCAACAATTATACTCTCTACACTTAGCATCCTCATATTTTCTATCATGGGGCAAAACCCGAAATCAAAACAAGGTTGGCGTGGGCAAAATTAACCTTTTTTGGATAGTTTGTCAAATACCAACCATGTATCACCAATTTCAGATAATACAAGCTTTTCTTTCAGCCTGTATGGAATGACACGAACTCTAATCGCATCCAGTAAGAGCCAGTGACCTACCAAATATTCTGTCTTTTCATTTTTAATTTTCCTCCCCTTCTTTCTTTTCTTCTTTTTTTTGTCATCCTATGATCAGCTCAATCCATCATTGCTCCTTGTCAAATCTCCCTCTGCTCATAATTAAGAAATGTACGATATCTGCCAAGGCAATCCATTCATTGCATGCTTCAACTTTTATCATCTGGTCATGTGATCATTGTCTCTGGATAGATCTCATGTGGACATGAAGGAAACATGAAAGTTGATCAATCACAACCTCCATCCCATTTAAATAATCCAAAATCAATCTATTAATAATTGCAAGCTCAAATTAGAAATTGAACACCAGGTAGAAGTTGAGATTGGACCTAATTTGAGCATAAAATCAATAAAATCTTAATTGGGTCCATGAAGCTCATCTTAAACCCTAATGAACCCAATTGAAGTTATTACATGTGCATTTTGGCTTAGTTAAAGCCAAACATAATAATAAAATATAGAATACGAATAAGTAAGTGACTATATATAACTATTAGGTTCAGCAATAACAAAAAAAAACTTCTCAAGTTTTTTCTACATAATATTAACTTCATTGTTTTGAAATGAAACCAATAGAAAATTAGGTCACCAGTACTACAGTCCTAATCATTTCTGTCAAATATACCATATTGAAACACAAATTACAAACCCCATATCAGAGTTTACCTGTTTCACTAGGATTTTCAAAAAATAACTACAAAATTTTAGATTGGTTTGCCAATGTCAGGTGAAACTTATTCATAGACATTCTACTGTTAAGAAAAATGAACAAAGTGATCAATGAGCTGAATTAATTTTAACATTGATTTTGTATCACTTAAATGATGATTAAATAAAGAATTAAATCTACCCTCTATTAATGTCATTTGGGGCGATTGAATGACTGAAGCCCAGACCCAGTTACCAATTTCATCACATTATTGATATGGATGGATTTGAAACTATATTGATGTTGGTTGCAGGATTTACTGGTCCATTTGATGAATACATTATAAAGCCCGGTTGAGATTGTTTTGATCAAATAAATTTTACTTTCAATAGCAATAAACCATAGCCTCTTGCCAGACAAGTTTGTCTGTCCTAGGTCTGGATCTCCAAGCTGATTATGGTTTTCCTAGCAATAAGATTACACTGGTATTGTCTTCAAGTGCTCAGAAGATTTGCAAGATTGCATATAATGAGTTTGATTGCGATTTTATCTCGAGAAAACAAAATAATAAATAGATATTGTGATAGCAAACTACTTTACCTTTAAAATTACCCAGATAGTTATCTAATTCTTCTAATCCTTCTCTGTGAAAATCTTAGAATCAAATGTCATGGATCTACAAGATCATTCACGTTAAGTTTATACTTGGGTAATTTAACACAGTCATGAATACGATAATGCTTCTCCATAGATAAGCACATGAAGAAGACACATGAGTCAGACAACTCTAATTTCCAAAAATGAGCAGAGTCGGTCAACATACAGAATCCTTTCTAAATTTTAGGGTTTTTTGTAGCCTTGGGCAAGTTTTACAAGAACAGGGGCAATAATTCACAGATGTTGAATGAGGTAAGCATCGAAAATACAGACTATATTAGATGAATTCAGATGAGTAACAAACCTTGTTGTACGCCAAGAACAGTGGCAGTTAGAAAACGTGAATTTAGCTGACCTCTAACACTGGGCTTACTGAGGTAAACATGAACCCCTTTTTTCTGCTTCGGCACGCAATCTCCTAGCCTCCTCCATTAATAAGGAAGCAAGACGATTCTCTGTCTCCAGATCCATGTTATGCACCCAGGCCGCAGTAGATAACTACTTAAGATATATTCAACATTGAATAGGAAATAAAAGAAATTTCTTTAAGCAAAAATTGAACACAAGACTCATAACAGGAACTTTAAATAAATAGTATTATATTTAACCTTATTGGAACAAAAACAAAATGTTTCTCATATGTTTATTTTATTTCATTCAGTAATCCTTTCCCAAATAGCCATGATATGAACATCAACTTAAAACCTCTATAAGAACAATCATTGCACGTTACCTTTTTTTTATAAATTGATATTAGAAAACTTTTCCTCGCATCCTTTTACTCAACTTTGTTGAGTAGCATGGTTAACAAATTATGCTTATCGTCTGGACATACACTTCTATTTACTGTTCCGTAAATGTATCTTGTAAGAATTAGTGAATATCAGAGAAGCTCAACACAAATTTTTTTAATTCTTAACCCAGGAAATCATATCAAGAATAATAGTTAAGTTAGCTAAAAGCAAAAGATCGTGTTCCAACTTGGTCGCCTAGGTAATTGGTTCAACTAGTTTAACCAAAAACAGGTCCCCGTGGGCTGTCTGTTCCAGATCAAATCCCAAAAAAAATCAGCGGCGTCGAAGTTTTTTGACAGAATCAGCGGGTGGAGTGGGGAGGAGGAGGCGGTTTCTACGGCGGGGGGTTGTTGACGGGATGGCAACGTGATCAGCGGCGGCGGGGTCGACGGCGTGATCAGAGGCGGCGGAGGCGGGGTCGGCGGCAAGCGCTGCAGCAGCTGCTTTGGCTGCGGAGGCCGCGGTGACAGCTGCGACGGTCGCGGCGAGATTTGTCTCGCTAATGGAGGCACCAGATGAGAAGATCGCTGCGGCAATTGAGTAGGCGGCGGCGGCGGTTGCGTACAATGAGGCGGCGCAGGAGTAGGGATCCATGTTGGTGAGCGTAGGGTTGGACGAAGAGGTTGGGATGAAGGGGTAGGGTTTAAAAAGGGGTAATCATTTTCTGTCGCTTAAGTGTCTTAATTAAATGAAAATCATAAATTAAATTAATAAGGTTAATTAAATTTAAAATCTTAATTCAATTAACAATATATTATTTTTTTTAAAAAAATGTAAACATCTTTTTAGAAATTATTTTTAAAACCTTTTAATAATTCTTTTAAAATCCTTTTAAAAAAATGTTTTTAAAAACCTTTTAAAAAAATTATTTTAAAATACTTTTTAAAATGATTTTAAAAAAATTAATTTAAAACCCTTTTAAAAATTCTTTTTAATATCTTTCAAAATTATTTTTAAAAAATCCTTTTAGAAAATTATTTTAAACCTCCTCTAAAATTTTTAAAACACTTAAGAAAATACTCATCTAAATATAAAATTCAATTAAATAACATAATAGATACGAAACAAACTAAAATATGTTTAAGTTAGTATGAATAGTAAATAAGAAAATAATTATAAAATACTATAGAAGTAATTTTGGTGACAACAGTCACATTTTTTATCGATCAACTAATCGATCAAATTTCTGGATCGATCAGTTGATCGATCCAGAGAGCTTCTGTTCGCTCGCACGCACTCCACGCAATCGATCAAGTAATCGATTTGCGTGCACCTTTTGCGCGCACCTCTCTGTCGCGAGAAAACACTCCTTGATCGATCACTTGATCAATTGATGGTTCTGGATCAATCAGTTGATCGATCCAGAGAGCTTCTGTGCTCAATTGCAACCTCCGCGCAATCGATCAAGTGATCGATTGCGCGCTACCTTTTTTCGCGAGAAAACAGCCCTCAATCGATCACTTGATCGATTGAGGGTTCTGGATCGATCAGGTGATCGATCCAGCTCCATTATGCTCGTTCGCGTAAAACACAAGTCAATCGATCAACTGATCGGTCACTTGATCACCTGATCACCTGATCGCGATAAGGCAAGGCCATTTTTCTGCCGAAAGATTGTTCGGCCGCTAAATTAGAATGAATTAGCCGAATCCGAAAGGGGAAACTCGAAAACTGCTGAGGAATCGGACATTTCCGTCCATAACGCCATTGGTTTGACTGAGGAAAGAAGTCGAGCTACGGAGGTCGCTGCTGATGTTCTTGAAGAGATTCAGCGCGACGACAGAGAAAAAGCAGCGGAACCCCGTGGCCTTAATGCGGTCGTCAAACACGACGGAAATGACCGTCAAATTGCTGGAGGAGACGAGACATTACCGGCGACCAAGGTGCTACAGTTCTCGGGCGCTTGTGGTTGTGACTTGTGCTACTTCTCTTCCTTTGCTTGAATTAATGTACTGATTAGGGAATATCTCATGCTATGCAGGTCCAGCATTCGAAATGGTGGAATTGTTGTGGTTTGCTGGGTTTTGTCACAAATCCTGATGGATAATTTCAGGTATTTTATTCATCTCTTACGGTAGTTTATGATAATTTCTCTGTCTTTTCCATTTGTTAATCAGTTTAAAAACCCACAAAATTTGAGTCCAGATCTCCTGGACCACAAATTTGTGGTCCAGGGGATGGACCACACCTATTTTGTGGCTTGATTGATGTCGTAATCCGGTCACAAGTGATTGCGGTCCATCGACGGGTTCACCCGCCCATCTTGGTTGTAGTTTGGGTTCGAGCGGGCGGCCGGAGGCCGTCGGAGGTAAAAAGGTGGTTGGACTGTCGGTCGCCGAACGTGGACGGCCTCCGGGCGTCCTCC
>JBBPFQ010000009.1:17714-33845 GCA_037974815.1 Kaempferia elegans
ATTTTTTAAAATTGATCAAATATCAATTGGTAAAAATGTCTAGGGTTGAACCAGGGGTAATATAATAAATGTTAAAGTAAGTCATGTACTAAAACCTCCAAACAAATAAGTTTTGGTTGCATTACCTAGATTTGAACCAAACAATATTAGGTTATACTTTATTCCCGTAACCAGGGTTATATATGATAACTTGAACCAAATGCACCCTTTAAGGTTTTGAAAGATATTGTTGCTGCATTTTCATACCGGAGGAGGCATTCCAAAGTAATTACAAAGATACTAAGTAACAAATTTGTGTAAATTATTGTTTACTTTACATATTATTTTCTATATTGTATTTGGTTGTATAAATATAGGTGTTGTAAGAGGTTTCTGTTGTATCAAAAAGAATTCATATATCTCCACAATAGTATGATATTGTCCACTTTGAGTCTAAGTTCTCGTTGTTTTATTTTTGGGCTTTATCCAAATGATCTCGTACTATTAGAGAGAGTTTTCTCTTATAAACTCATGATTTTTCTCATATGTTTTCAATGTGGAACTTTTGCAACGTTGCAACTCCAAAAAACCTCCCCCCCCCCCCCCTCCCTCTCCAAATGAAGGACCACAGGGCCCCCTCAAAAGGAAAAGTATATTCGTTTGATGTCTGATTCTCAACCCACTAGGTCTTCCTACCTCTTATTTTTTAGTTTTTATCCCTCGGTCCAATAGACCTACTAGGACTCCTTTCCTACCCATGAGATCCCTCATTTCTTTTGTTCGAAGCCAATATTCTACTCACATTACTCGATTAGACTTACTCTTGTGCATACTAAATGATTAAACCTTCTGCAGTTAAGACTCTGATATTAATTGTTGTGTCAAAAAAAAATTAATAACTTTGGACTTAGGTCCTCATGATTTTACTCTTTGACTTTATCCAAAAGTTCTCATACTAATAGAAATATCTTTTTCTTATAAACTCATGATATTTCCTATACGTTTTCAATGTATGATTATATTTGCAATCTTGCAACCCTAACAGTTTCTTTGCCTCTGGAAAGTATCCAACAAGGAGAAACTTAGTGGTGATTTCGCTAGAATGGTAAGTCGTAGAGTAGGAATCACGGGTTCCAACCACATTAAACAATTTGTCTTTGTGTTTGTTTTCTTCTGTTAAACAATTTGTCAGAGGGCCAAACAAAGAGTGACGACGCCCTGTTTGGTTTGCCAACGCTGTCTGCTTGTCTCTTGGTGTGTAGATCCGAGTACATTTCCACATCAGCAACTCTCTCGTTTGGCTATGTAAGGTGCTCTCCAGTGTCCGCTGACTCAGCATACGGACAGGATCACCATTAGTTGCGCACTTAAATAAATTGTCATCACTTTTTATTTGGTACAGGAAAATGATAAAATCTCTCACAAATTTATTTTTACATAGATTTTGAAACTCATATATTATCAGGGGAAGCCCGTCAAATTTAATTTGTTAGATATTTCTTTAATATATGTAAATTTTACATTAAATGAATACTAAATTTATTTTAGAAACTATTTGTTCCGCTGAGTAGATGGAGAAATTTACCGCTACATCCTTTGGAGAAATTTACCCCTACATCCTTTATCTCCTTTATATATTTTAATAACAAAATTATTGATTTGCAAAAGAAACATGTTGGGCAGTTAGTTGCGTAGTGCTCCTCATATTTATGCGCCGGAATATCGTCACCAGATCGAGCAGCTCATCCTCACACGTGCAAATAATGTTTCATTCATGGTAGTAATTATACTCATCTCAAAGTGTTAGTCCGTCATTAAGTATATGAATAGAGATAAATCGGGATCAATTAATCGTGCTAAAGAGAGGATTTTTTTTTTTCTTTAAAAACATGCGTCCGTCAAATTGACGTACTATTCCATTATAACAAAGCTGAATAATACTTCATTCATACAATCCCAGCCCGGAGTTAATCACAAAATTACAATTGCCATGAGCTCTTCAAAGCCAAACGTGAGCTAGCCCTATGGAGTGTTTTTGCTTTTGATAATGTAAATATTAAAATTAGATATACATTTTTATATTATTAATTTTATAATAATTCAATGGGTGATATGGTAAATTGCCCTAATATAATGGTATGTATCTCTTTCCCAATCCATCAAGTACGTACATTTCAACTGACGTGAAATGAAATCTCGTTATCTATCACGCAAGAGGCATTTATTTTATTTTATTTTATTTTTTTTAAAACAGCCAGCTAAAAGTATAGCCAGGGACCACCTATCGCACTCCTACAACATCCCACTCAGTAATATTCTTCAATTCGCTTTTTGGCAAGCTCGAATCTGAAAAATCCCCTCTCGATCGATAATTTTTAATTTGCGAGAACGGAAGCAATGGGCCCTCTTCCAAAGATGGGGAAAGGAATGGAAAACAACCGAGCCAGAAACCGAGGGCCCCACCCAACAAATCTAAGTCCGGCACGAGATTCTCGTGGGGCCGCGCGCCATTAGCCAGTTCCTACCGATCGAGTTCGTCGAAGTATTTCCAACTAATACCTTTTATATGAAAATACTGTAAAAAAAACTTTAAATTTACTCTCACTATAATTTGCACCAAGTGTTTTTTTAATATGTTTTCTAAATGTATAATATTAGTTTCTTTAATATATATATTATTTTATTTAATATTTAAAATATTCTTAAATATTATAAATTAATATAATTTATTATGTAAATTTTATATATTATATTACTTATTTTAAATTTAATATTTAAAATATTTATTATTACCCAATATTTTAAAATTTATAATATTGATAATTTCATAATAAATCTATAATTAAATGGGTTAAAATCCAATTTAGTCCCTCGTTTTTTTGGTCTGTTCTCATTTTCATCCTTTATGTTTCACTTGACCCAATTTAGTCCTTCGATTTTCGGACGTTTTCTCAAATCTATCCTTTCGTCCAAATCGCAGTTAAATTTGACCGGAAGACTTATTTAACCGGTCATCGCTATCCTTCCTGATTTCAGGATGCCTGCGCGCCTGAAGGGTTAAAATCCAAAAATCAGAAGACTAAATTGGGTCAAATGAAATATGAGGGACTAAATTGAGTTTTAACCCATAATTAAATATTTAAAATTTTAAAATATATTTTGTGCTGAAATGATGTGTATTAATTGGAGTTGAAAAAATATTTAGATTGAAATGATATTAAATTAATATATAAAATACATATTTGATGGCTTACTTCCTATCTAGTTGCCTCCCACCGTCGAGCCCAACTATATATACGTAACAAACTGAAACACCTCCCGGCGCTAGATCGATCGTTCGTTCGTTCGTTCGTTCGTTGAAGACGTACGTCGTCGATCGGCCGATATATACATGTCGGGAGTGTGGGTGTTCAAGAACGGGGTGGTGCGGCGGGTGGAGAACCCCGCCGGTGGCGGCATGGGGGAGGGGCTCAGCGGAGGATCAGCTGCAGGAAGCAGCAGCCGTCGGCGGAAGGTGCTGGTCCACCTGGCGACGGAGGAGGTGATAACTTCGCACGAGGTGCTGGAGAAGAGGCTGAGGGAGCTGGGGTGGGAGCACTACCCCAGCACGCCCGAACTCATCCAGTACCACCAGCGCTCCTCCGTCCACCTCATCTCCCTCCCTAGGGACTTCTCCCGCGTCTCCTCCGTCCACATGTACGACATTGTCGTCAAGTGCAGGAACGTCTTCGAGGTGCGCGACGCATGATCAACCCTACCTCGATCTACAATATATATATATATGCATGTATAATCATGTATATATATATATATGCAGGACTACAATATATATAATTATTGATAATTAATTATTCCTCTGTACAAGTATATACGTTGTTTTGTACATATACATACATATGTGTGTGTGAGAGAGAGAGAGAGTATGTGTGTGTGAATAAATATATCTCTAGTCTCTAGAAGGCTAGTTGATCATAGGGTATTGGATTGTGGTATATCGATCGTAGTAGCTTGAGTGCTTTGTACAAATTTGTTTTCATATATATCTTTCATAGTTTTAATTTGATTTGTGCTCCGGATTTTAAGTTATATATATCTTTCATACTTTTACAGTATATATCCACCCTTATGGCCCTGTCTCTGTCGTCGTCCCTTTCTTTATTTTTTTACATTAATATTATAAATTTCTTCTATATCCTCATCCATTTTTTTTCTTTTTAAAACCTCATGAGATCTCTATTTGCATCTGCTCTAGTTGCCATACTAATCCCTCCTTTCACATCTCAGCAACACAATAATTATATATTAGAGTTTTGGTATTATTTAGTTTACTGTAAATCGTGTAATTTTATGCCAATTTATAAAATAAATAATATAGAAATTTGAATTTTTGTTTTTTTTAAATAAAATTTGAAATCTTCAAAACTGCATTTTTTAACTAACAAAAAAAATCAATAATTTAACACATATCCCATGGCTAATAAATAAGATTTAACTTATAGTAAACAAAATCAAAACACTATAAACTATATTAAAAAAAAAAAATTCTTTGCTTTTGATAGCGCGTTTAAACTATGAGTGAGAAATGTTGCTTCCTTTTGATAAAAAAAAATGTTTTGTTTTTATAAAGTAATAATGTGGATCATGTGAAAGCCTGAAAGGGAACCTTTGACACGCGTCTTCTCTGTCCATTTGACAAGGGAGACATTCGTGCGTGTCCTTTTCCACTGGATGATGTAATTAATGTGAGCGATCCATATTCGTACTTCCCCAAATGATAATTAAAGTTGTAATGATTGCACCGATTGGACTGATCACTGCCAAAAGATAACAATAATAAAAGAAATTATTAGAAATATTATGAAAATTAAACAATAATCAATTTGTCATAGTAAATTAAAAATATTAAATATTTTTAAGAATTTTAAGATTCATTTAGTAAACTTTAAAATTGTGATATTTTACTGAACCATGCAGTCTCGGTATTTTTTTTATATCACTTAGCTAATTTTCATAGCGTATTCCCATTATTTCCCTTCTTTTTCTTTTTCTTTTTCCGTTCAAAATTCACTGCTATTGAGTTCACTACTCTCAGTTTGTACGGTCAAATTCTGATCTAATAATAACATAGATATATTAAAGAGACATTCAAGCAGAGACTGAGGCAAGGGCGGAGGTTCCCACTCAATTATTTAATTTTTTTGTCATCCCCAACCTCAATATTATTGGATTTTCCTAGCTACGTCCTTGATCAATTCCAGGTGTACATTAGTTTTGATTTGAATTGGTTCTAAATTTTCTAAGTCTATGCATCCATTAGTCCGTCTAAAATTTTATTTTGATTGATTTTTATTTTAGACCAATCAAATCGATTAAATTTTGCCATTAAAATCAAACCAACCAAATCAATACAAAATCAATTAATTCGATGAATAACCAAATTAATAGTTAACTAATCAATGATAGAATGAACTAGTTGACAATTAATACTTGGTGCTTTGGCTCCAATAACTAATATGTTTTGTGATCTCTCTTAACTTTTCTTTAATGTGCCTTCCTATAATGTTGGTCCATACTTGCTTTATGATTTGGGATAAGTTACCTGAATTATTCCTACAAGAATTGGACAATTATGGTTCAAGATGTGTGTTAGGGGATAGGTGATGTTCTCGTTGGATTGACACCAGTGGAGGTGTGACTTGTGACTAATTGAGTAATATACCTGTGCAGACTCTTCCTTTCTGTTTATACATGTATATATGTACAGAGAAACTATCATCTTCATAGAATTTTCATGGTAAAATATTTGTTTTAGTTACACCAACTTATCCCATATAACTTCAAAAAATGAATCTAGGAAAAGAAGCCAAGGTTTTGAGAAAAGAGAACAAGTAAACACAGTTTACCAACTTGTTTTTAACTGCAACAAGTTAAATACAAGCAGATATGGAACATTTGACAGCAAACAATCTTTTCCAACAAAATGCAAATGGTATTTTATCAGATCTGTGTGTATATGATATTTAACAATAGCATCAATTGATTAAACAATTCTGTACATAGTTACACCAATTTATCCCATCCGATCGCTTGAAATAAATCTTAGAAAAAAAAACAAGGTTTCCAGTGAGCATTAATATGTTACGACAAGAAACAAGTTAGATTTAAGCAGATATTTTAATTGATCAATGGAGAACAAGCTTTTCAAACAAAATATAAATGGTTTTTTATCTGATGTTTGCAAACATATTAAAAACGTTTACCAACAAAATGAATCAATCAAACAATGATGGAGGTAAATCTGTAAATCTTGTGCAGTTAAGTTAGAAGCCATAAGAAGGCTTATGTAGCTGCTTAAACAACAAAAACTATGTCATAGCAGCTGAGGTTGAGAAACAATGTTGTTGGACATGTTGAAGAAGGTTTCACTTTAACAGTAGCTACTATACATGGTGAAAAGCACATTAGATGTATAGGTAACTCATCATAGTCCTATCAACAACCAAAAAAAATGTCCCAAAGATCCTGCTGCCAGATCAATGCTAATAAACATTTATTGTGCACCCTTTACTGTGACTATTGGAAGAAAGTTACTGACTTACTTCCAAGATGCATACAATTCTACACCTAGATTCCCTCTTCCCCTTAACATAACTGCTTCATTCCCCTTTACTTCAGATTTCACATTCAGGCCAACAGAAATATTTTAAATTATCCTAATTTGGCCATGTTTGTCAGAAGGAAAGACTTCAAATTTTTTAATTATCCTAATTTGACCATGCATGTCAGAAGGACAAAAGACTCCACTTTATTACAACCAATTCTGTGCTTCATCTTCCTAACATTCATATCAGAAGGTAATTGTGACCGTGACAATTTCACAGTTTGTGAACAATCAGGTGGAGATATTTTACACATTCCTTTCCAATGCAAACCATTGGGAATGCTTTCTAAGAGTAGGGGTGGGCAAAGATCTGGTCAGAGTCAAGTTTCAAGAATATCCAACCTTACCTATTATGGGGTATTTAAATATCACCGAACTTGAATTGGATACAACTACACTAAAAAAATCTTGAACCAAAATTTTTTAGGTTGGGCCGGGTTTCAGGTTTCTGGGTTTTATTTCCCCAAATTTGGTTAGATACTTTTGGATTTTAAGCTTGCAAAACTATGTGAAAGTTTATTAATTTTTATTGAATTTAAAACTAATTAATTTACCATTATTTTCGTACCCCCTTCAGCACTCAACGGCGCCGTTTGATGTCAACGCGTGGCACGTCAGCCGCACGATGGCTAAGGCGGTTATGATAGAGAACAGAACAGGTCATTTAGAATTTTAAAAGCAGCAATTTAATTTCTTGCGAATTAGGTAACCTTCGGCCTAAGATTTTAGAGCTATTTCATCTCAAATTCCTAATTCTCGAAGGCGAGAATCGAACTCGCGGGAGTTGATAGGATCAAGCGACTCCAGATCGTCGCTTCGGAGGATTGTAGGATCTTCGGTATGTGCCTTTCCTATTTGGATTTTCCTTTTGATGCTACTGTTTGATGTTTGGCCGCCGCTTCTATGAAAGTCGAGATCTTTGTGGTGTTTCTATTTTTCTTTTGAGGCATTTTAGTTCCCTGTAGAGTGTAGAGTTCATTTAAAAATATCAGTTTAGGTTTTCGATGGCGATACGCTCTCAAAGCTTCTTCTCTTTATCCTTATGTTTGAATTGGATTTTCCGTAGGACAGTTTTAATTTCTCAAACGGAGTGGAATCTGGTGAAATGACGGCGAACTTAATGGTGCCAATTTTTTTTCCTCTTCTTTTTTCCCTTGAGAGATAAATGCATTTATACACTTGTTTCCTTTGTGGTTGGGTAGACTTCATTCGACTAGACCAAACCCACCACATGAATGGAAGAGATAATATTATTGTCACATTGAGGACTTGAACACGAGATTTATTAAATTTCAATATCATGCTAAAGTTAATTGGCTAACCACTTAACCAGATAAATCTCAAACTATCAGGAAAAGTACCAATCTTTTTATATCCTTAGTAATTTGTTCTCAGTAATATTTCGAGTAGGTTGAATTGTAAGTTTTATGAAGAAACTTTTCTGTTTATTTAGATTTTAGAAGGCAGACATATTTCACTAAAATACTTAACTATCTATATATTTCTAGCTTTTAGGTAATACTTGGTACCTGAGTTTGTTATTGTAAATTTTTTAATATCATTTGAAAAGCAATTACACTCTATCTGACTAGTTTTGTTCACTTGTTCAAAGTGGATAATAGGGAATCTGCCTAGTTTTCAACTGCACCTACTCTATTAAAATGAACTTCCTAATTTACAAGTTAATATTTCATTAGTTTTATTGAAAACTTGGTTTAATTATTTTATTAGATTTTTAAACTTGTATACCAAATTAAATGATAGAAATTGTATCACTATTAATGCTGTTGTTGTTAAACTATTAATACTTACTTTAGCAAGATCCGTGTCTTGACTCCTCTACCTCTTGCACCTTTAACTTTAGTTGATTTAATGCATAACCATAAAATTATTATTTGTCTTTGAATATGACCAAACCCTTGTGACATATTCCCTCTCATGTTATCATCTATTAAAATATACAAAGTTAGCTTCTCCCTATCAGAGTAATCACAAATGAATAGTTTTTTCTTCAATTATTTGTAGTTTGTTTTATTATCCTAAGAATGCTACTATTTGTTTCCGCTCAGTTTCTCATGCCATGCATTTTGATGTGATCGTTTTATTTTGATGCAAAGGCAGCACAATAGTTGCCATGGCAACAAATACAGTTAGAAGGCGGCACCATAAACATGTTTATGGCTGTAGAAATGAGTATTTGGACTCGACAAAATTTGACACCTTAGATGAACCTCTCCTTGGAAACAACTACTATGGGGATCATTATAAGGTAAACCTTTCATAGTTTCCTAACTAGATTAAATTGTTAACTTAATTTGAAATATATTTATACATTATATATCAGTAGTTGCTTTTTCTTTCAAGGGATACGATGATGCAAGCCATGAAGATTTGGATGACAAAAGCAAGGAAGTAAACCTTCATTGGACATTTCTTTTCTCCAATTTGATTGCTCAATGGTCTCAGTGGTTAGGTATTGTTTCTTTTATGCACCATCAATATTTTCACTTGTTCAATGTAGATAGGTCTCATGTTAAGTAAATTGCTGGAATTGTATATAATGCAATTAGATAATGCATGGAATTGTATATAACATTTTTCATCATCTCTTTTGTGATTTAGACAGTGAAGTATTGTAGATTGTGCCACTGATTCTTTTCTTTTCTTTGCAGCAAATCTTGTCCTTAGCTCTGGCTCATTTTTAGGAAGATTTGTACCATTTCCTTCTTTAACAATGAACGAGGACAACCTAATTTGTCTCAGTCCCTTACAGGTAATTACTTTTTTCCTGTTATTTTGTTGAATCTGAATCATCATGAACTAATTGTAGAAAATATATTCTGACACCAATATGATTTTTCTATGGTCAAATAATTTTTATTGCATATTTGTTCCTACAAGTCCATTTTGAGAGTACCTAGTAGTGGTGGTTTTGGTGAATGGTAGCTGGGTTGTGTTTAAGTTAGATCCTAGGTACCCAACTCAAAACTAGACAATTGACAAGCATACCATTTGCATAAATTATTGCAGAAGATACTAACAAAGTATGGGTAACAATCATGAGGATATAATGCTTTGCAAATTCAAAAGTTCTGGCAATCAGTATTGACACGGCACGAGTGGAGACTATGTGCCTCAACTGCAATCTCATGGGTTTGAATGCCTCTACAGTAGCCAGTCGTATAAGCCCTGGTGTAAATTTACTAGGTTAACTAGTAAAATAAACAAAAAAAAAAAATACAATGAAATCTGTTATGTTCTAAAGAATTACTGTACTGGCTTATTTTTATTGAACCATCTTATTTTACAGTAGTTATCTGCATCAATTATGCTCTTAAGGAATTAAACTGTCTGACATACATTTGCATGTTATAAAAAATTGTTTCCATCAATTGGAGACCTTTAATACTGATGAAAAATGGTTTATAAAAACTTTCTACAGAATACTATGTATAACTACTTGGCTATACAACAGTTCCATAAAAGGAAAATTTTGAGAATCTGACTAGGATTGCCAACTTTTAGTTACCTGTAAATTTCAGAAATGATTCAATGAAAAAGGTTCTTAACGAGCTTTCATATCCATGGAAAAAGAATTTCACGAGTAATTTTCTTTATGAATTTTTTCAACTCTATGTTTCTAGAAATTTTACTCCGAAATCTGTAATTACAAAACAATTATGCATCCTAAATAAAAACTGGCCAAAGATTTGGCTCTGCTAGCTAACACAGCATAGTTGTAAAATCTTCAGGTGTTTTAAGGCACCAGCCTCGATAGACCTAAACAGTATTTTTTTTCTTAAAATTACAGGATCAATTAATATGTTATATGCTACAACTTTCTTCATGTTAAGTATCATAATATGTATTTGCTTTTACCATGGTCATACCGAAAAGTGTTAATGAAGATTTCTGTAGAGCCGAATAAAGCCACTTCAACAAAGATTCTGAAGTTTGCATCTGTTGCTTCATGGTTGAGATTAGGCCCTCAAAATATTTTGTCTTCCATGGTTCATTGTGGTCCATTCTTCCTAATTTTACGACAAGCATGCATAAAGGGGTGGATTATTGAAAATAACATAGACAGAAAAATTGTGCTCGTATTGTATTGTTGATGGAAAGGGAATGAGATAAACAGAGGGAGGTAAAATGAAACATGAAACTGTTGCACAAATGAAGATAATCAGGAATGCAACATGAATCTAGTTGAAGGAGGGGGTCGAGAGTGCCCTAAGAAAACTTTATTAAAGTAATAAAAAGTGATTTGATTGATTTGGATATCACTAGTGACATAGGCTGCAAAGAATTTAGGTATAAAATTCATGTAATTTTAACTCCCCCAATGAGTTAGCATTTGCATGGATCAATAAAATTGATGATGAGGGCAGGAAGGTAGGAAGAGAGAAAAAGTATTGAGGGAAAGTTAGTGATAGGCAAGAGATATTGTTCCAAAAAGGAAATCTTGCAAAAAGAGGATGAAAACCATGATTGGAGAGAGCAGTAGCAAAGGAGAGTGTAGAATGGAATAGTGATGAATCAACAATTAGGTAATGGAACTTTTGCAAGCAAATGAAGAACTTTCTGCTCGTTTCAAAATACTTTTGATAAATGACATAATTTTACATAGTTTTATGCTAGATAGAAGATGCAATCTTTATTATAACATTCTTCTTCTCAGAGGGTTGTTTATTCTTATTCTTAGGAAGAGATGAACACCTAGTTGCAGGCAACTAGGTGCGTGTGTGCTTCTTAGGAGGTACATCCAGGCAATAGGCCATTCAGATCACTTATTTGACAGATTTAGTCCAATGTTTTTCGTTTTTTTTAGTGATTTTGAATTTGCTCCTTGTCTTTGTGGGCGAGAGGAGATTAGGAGATGAAGGCAAAAAAGAGAGCAAGAAGGAGAAATTTTAGAGACTGAAGTGGTTGGGGAATAGACAGAAATAATTTGAGAGAGAAGCTTGGTGTGGTGCCATCAAAGACCACAAAAAAGAGAGAACAGGAAAAGTAAAGAAGGTAAAATACTGGGTGGAAACAGGTGTGTGATTGGAGGGATCCAATAATCCAGCATCGGTTTCAGGGGTTTATCTAGTTTTTAAGCTGCATGGTTATTTGGATTGAAAGAAACACAAGGGTCATTCATCACTTGTTTGTGGGAGAGTACAAGTGGTTTTGAGGTGGAGTAAATTATCTAAAATGTGACTTGATCGAGCAGATCGACTTTCCAATTTGGCTGATTTCACTGAGTTGAATTGTATTTCTTTTGTCAAATGTTGTATGAAAACATACATTCAATCATCAAAGTTTTTTAGCCGAGTTGATAGTTGATCATACATGATTCTATTGCTACCTGGTCATAGAGCCAGTTGTCTTGCTGATGAATTTCTTGCGACCTTATAGCCTACAATGTAGTCACTGACAGTAACTTGCATGCAGACATATATGTACATTTGGTTATATTCCGTTAGTATCAGATTTTATTTGAATCCACAAGAATTATAACAATACGAATTAACTGACAGAAAATAATATTAACAATTGATTTGAAATAGTATCCTTCTATTTGCTTGCACTAATTTGTTTTTCACATTCTAGGCTAGTCTAAATGTATAATACCTAACTCCTAAGAGAACTGCAACCAGCTGTACTCTAATCAATTTAAATGCTAAGTTTCTGTTTGTCATCTTGATTGCATGCAAATAAAGTGGGACAAAAAAGGATACGCTTCTTCTCATTTTTCTATACTGATCATGACCTTATTTGATTGGAAAAGATGACATATTTTCCACATCAAGTTAATTCAGCATGCTGTTGTCCATCCTTAGATGCGGTAGTACTCTTCTTGTGATGACATTAAGAGTTTAATAGGGCATTTTAACTGCAAGTTTAGTATTTTTCTCTAGATTAATGCAATAATGACTTCTTATGAAAGCTTGTTCATCTGTTATTATGTACTCATCTTTGAAGGAAGAGAGATTGGGAAGTTTAAGGCAAAGATTGGAGATCCAGTTTGATGGCTCTTGTTTGGATCATCAAGTACCACTCTACATTGATAATGACTATTTTTTATTTTTTACATAGAATCTTGTACAGCCTTTTGGATAACTGGAAACTGACAGATTTATGCTGTAGGATGCTCTGAGAAGTCTCTGGCGAGTTGCCTATCCTAATAGAGAAATTCCTCCTCTTAAATCTGAATTATGGAAGGAAATGGGTTGGCAAGGTTGTGACCCATCAACAGATTTTAGGTAAGTGGAACTCAAGTTCTACTGATACCTTAAGAAAAGATTTGACTTTTTACGTAATTGTGATGCTAAATGTGTTTGTAGGGGTGGTGGCTTCATATCCTTGGAAAATCTCATTTATTTTGCCAAAAACTATCCGGTAGTTAATTTTTCCTTGAATTTTCTTTCCTTTTATTTTAGTTCTTTTGTTTCATAGCTCAAATTAGTATTTGTCTCGTGGTATGGATCAGAATTCTTTCCAGGCGTTGTTACACAAGAAAGAAGGTAGAAGAGCTGAATGGGAGTACCCTTTTGCTGTAGCTGGTGTTAATTTGTCATTTATGCTGATGCAAATGCTAGATTTACAATCAGGTAGTTTGTCAACTATTATTGGCTGAAAGGCCAATGCTATACATTAAATCTCAGTTTTTTTTCCCGTATCAGTCATGCCGTCTAGTAAAGCTGGAATTCGGTTCCTGGAATTGCTTGGAGAAGATGAGAAAGCCTTTGATAACCTGTACTGTGTTGCTTTTCGCATGTTAGATGCTCAATGGCTTGCTAAGCGGGCATCATATATGGAGTTCAATGTAATTACTCTTTTTCTCCGGTGCCCATCACATATATTAGTCCAACATGAGATTGCCCTCTAATCCTGGTCGGCTTTTGTTTCTCCAGGAGGTTCTTAAGTCTACAAGAAATCAGATGGAGCGTGAGCTTTCCCTAGAAGATGTGACCAGTGTGAAAGATTTGCCTGCATACAACATGATGTTGTAGCAACCTGTGATTCTTTGTTTCAGCTGCTCCCTGTGAGACAGTAAGATATATATATATATATAGTAAAAATGTGTAAAGAAAATATTTGTGGATTTATAACAATGGTAGTTCCTTTGAGAATTGTGTATATCAGTTTTAAGTGAAGGTGAAGAATTCTTTACTGGTTTTGTTGACAAACCTACTGGGAATTACCAATAATGTTAAATTCATGCAGTCTTTCTTTAATGTGTGTTCTTCCTTTTATGTTGGTTACTTATTGGCTAATCAGAGCCTCGGATGACCATCTACACCAATGCCACTTTTTTCTTTGATAACCATATCAAGGTGCAACAGCCAGTGCTTTCATGACTGCCTATTTTTTTTTTTATCCCCACGGAATGGACTGATGGCTAGTGCGTAAGGTGTTGCCACCAATGACTGACTACTTTTTAGATCATCCAGGAGAAAGAATTGGGAGGAATAATGAGATTGACAAAGACTGAAAAAAAGGAATAGGTATTTTTGGGAATGCAATAAAGTAGAAGTAGAATAAAGATTTGGTTTTTCTTTTGAATTTGGTTGTGTTCTTGTGAATCTGACATTTTGATCTTGCACGTCCTTTATTATATAGAAATATTAGTGAAAATGAATATTAAGATAAATTGACGTCTGTGCACACCTCTCTTTTGAATAGCCAAAGTTGTAAGAAAGGGAACTTGTAGAGGATATACATTATTCTCAACAAGTTTCTAGTAAGAGATTGAGAACAGCTAGCTATAGTTTAGGAACATAAAAAATATTTGATATTGTAGTTAGTTGATCTTGATTACACTCTTGATATAACATTCCTCCTCTTTAGATCTAGAGCTTGATTATTCCAAACAGTGTTAATTCACTAGTAAATTATTTCGATGTTATCATCAAGTATAAAGAATATATCATGCAAAAGTTTAGAGTTATAGGTATCTCATGGTTTAAGAAATCTCATGATTATGAATCCAGTCTCTTCAATTTTAGATGAATCGAAGATCCAGAACATAAAAGCATTTAATTTTAATTATCACAACAAAAGCCTACATGCTGATCTTTATTAGAGTAGCATTGATACATTAACAATGGAAATATTTCTCCTCTCTCTTTAATAATAGAGAAGAAATGAGGTGATTAATTAGCTTATTCTCCACACACCGCACAACAATAAAAGAGCAAGAAAGTCAAGGACTGGCAAACTTTGAGCAACACTTCATTCTAAATTAGACAGGGAGTTCCACATCACGCGAGGATTACACATGGAATGTTTGGCAGTCATTCCATAAGAAATTATCGAGCTTTTTGCAGCCATATGTGGTGCTTTTACACTGTGTAATGCTGCTGGATGTTGTCAATGCCAAGTCCCTTCAGCTTGATCACTGATTCCACATGACCCTTGAGAGTCTGCAGTTCCCTCAGCTTGTAAATTAACCAAGAATTAGTAAGATTAATCTCTCTTCAATACATTCTATTCAACTTGATGGTAAACTGAATATAAGGCACTCAAACTGATTACTGTCTCAACAAACTATTTTATGAAGAGAAGCAGAAATAACTATTACAATTATTATACAAAAGCCAGATTACCTTGCAATCTCGGCTCGTCTCTTGGCCTGCTCAGCTATCTCCGAAAGCTCACGGTAACCGTTCTTGTCTCCAAAGAGGGTTGAAGCTTCAGGTGGTTGGAGACCATGAAGTGTTCTCTGTGCAATTGCCCATTGAGCTTCCCTTTCCTCTCGTCCATAATCTTTCTTTGTGGTGAATGCAGTCTGTATACCATTAACAAGGCAATGTAGCAGATAAAAGCAACCTAATTTGAATTAGTTGAATAAAGGTTTACTAGATGAGCAATGTTTACCTTCCTATCAAAGAGAGAATCCCAGGCCTTTCCACTTAGTACATACCGAATAGCTGAACTTGAGCATAAGAACTAAAGTTCAAATTGAACTAGAGTCAAAATCGAGCCTAGGGATAACGGTATGAGCTCGAACTCTAACTTCTTATTGATCGAATTGGTTCGGTTCTATTACACCCATAGGTATGATTGTGAAATATATAAGATAAAGTAACTTTTGGGCCAAGTATGAAGACGTCAGCAAGTTAAGTAAAAACTACTACTGTTAGAGATGTTTTAATGGTGAACATGCTTGTTGATAAATTGTTCTATTAAATTACATAGACGTTCTCCAATATAATTTGGGAAGGTCGGTTTCTTTCTTCATACTTTATCGTTATTTTATAATCTCAAAGTGAGTGCTAACTTAAACCGGAAATTGCATATCATGAAGTCTTTACTCTTGATCAGCTAATTAAGGCTAATATTATATGTGTTGAACAATCAATACTATCAGCCCAATGAGTATTACTGGCCTAGCTACTAGCTTACTCACCTTTCTTTCTTGCTTGTTTTGCCTAATGGCCGATTGGCATGTCCTTCTTTAAAGCATTTGATAATAAATGCAATTATTTGTCACCAAATTCCAT
>JBBPFQ010000009.1:58951-69159 GCA_037974815.1 Kaempferia elegans
AACTTAATAAGTTTAATCATCTAATAATTGACTCTTGCTTTAGTTTTTTGGCAACGATTGTAGAATAAGATCAGTAGTCAATTCTTAACCCAATTGAAATTCCAATTTCTATAGGTTCTCTATATACCCAATCATTTTGAGTACATATGATCCTTTATGATTTCTCTCTTGCATCTTACATTGAAATGAGCAATGATACACTCAAGGAAAAAATCTCAAGGAAAAGCACAAGGAAAGACACATAGTGATGGAGCCCACCAATTCACTTTTTTGAGTCCCATCACTTCATGTGTCTTCCCTGATCGTTTTCTTGAGTTTTTTTCCTCTTCTCTATGTAAATCATTGCTTTAAAAATATAATACATCCACCGACTAAGCTACACCATGAGAACTTCGCAACCACTTGTAAGTAAATAGCTGAGTGTAAGGGGAAAAAAACAACAGAAAAAACACGCACCAGATAAATCTTACAGGACAATGCAGGGGGAAATGTCCAAGAATGTAACCCAGCAAAAATTATTTTCTTCTCAATATACTCATTTGAATAAACACCTAAATAATAAAGAAATGAACTAAATCCAAAATAAGAATAGAACAAGCCTTCACACTGTTCCAAGAACAAAAATAAATTTGTAAATATCCAATAACTGAATATTTCACGCACTCTGTTATCTTTGTAACAAAAACCTTTATGTATTATCCTAACTCATTTGCAAAAGATGCCTTCTAAACTCCAAATACTTTTCGATGTGTATCCAAGTAGGAACAACGTACAGGCAATTACTAGTCCAATCTTCCATCTGCATAGAAATAGAGAAATTTTTAGGCATATAGAGGAAAAAAAAAAGATAATTCACAGTCTGAATGGAAATCCATGACAAATTTACTTAGATATTAATCATGTCTAAAATAGGTGGAACTAACACATGAAAGGAAAAATGACAAGGTAGCTGTTGTGAATTCTGCAAGAAAAATTGAATTTATAAAGATAGTGATACTAATAGCAGGAGATTTACCTTGGCGTATGAGAAGAACGTACAGCCAAGAACAAACTTTACTCGTCAGCATGCCTGCGCTTAGGCCGGCGATGTGGCCGGGTTGCATGTGAACTCTTTGCTATTTCTGTTTTCTTCCAAGAGCTGATTATGAAAAAAGAATATATAATATAAAAAAATTGTTGGGCATTTAACTATGTGATAGATGGATGCAATGGACTTGACACGGATGAAAAAGAATCAAACTGACCCCAAAATATATGACAGCAGTCGATATACAAGGAAAATCAGTAATGCCAAAAAGGCAGAAGCCTGCACATCCAAATCATCGTTACATTGCGACTTTTGATTACAAGAAATTCAATAGAAGTGGAAAGCGGGAGTGAAACAAATGATGTACCATAAACCACGCCGGCTCTTTGGTAGCAAGAGGTTTTGTTATTTCATAGTTCTTGAAGAATTCCTGAATGCCAACTTGGACCTATAACAAATTTGAAAAATCATCTAGGCAATGAAACATAATAAAAAAGAAGTGTGCATAGCTGCTACAGAAAAGCAACAACAAAAAAAAAAACCTTAAGCAGTATATGAGATCTAATGCTTTTGAGGCTTTAGCAATATTCAAGCAAGACACGAAGATGTATACAAAAATGCATTTGACCATTCAGAAGCAGAATATTTAGGAACACTGATGTAGTTACTTACACTAACTAATATCAAGGACCTTGAAAGGGTGAAACACAATATGGTGTTCAAATCTCTGTTGTATCTACCTCATATGAACTAGGGAGCCCATACAAACAAAATATTGCAGGACATTAGGATCTTCTTTATTTCTCCCTCAACATCACAAGATTATGTTTTCTTGTGAGATGGAGGCCATGCATCAACAGGGAGAAACCAGCATCTGATACATGAAACCTGGTGTCTCAATAATTGAATCTAAATGTCATATGAAACATTTTTTCAAAACAACAATGTCATGAAACAGCATATCTAGCCATTTGTCATTCTTGTATATTGATAAAATCAAAATATCTTTTACTTGCTGAGTTGCTTCTAAGGATTTGCTAGAAAAAAATCAACAATTTGATGATGATAGCAAACACAAGATCAATATGAACAATAAAATTCCAGTGGAAAGAAAATGATGCAGGACAAGACAAGAAAATAAGAGATTATAAGAGTAAGTGAATGGGAACGGGAGATAAGTGTTAAGGGGGATAAAGAATGGAGGACGAAAAATATAATAATTAATTTTCATCAACAATACCATGATATCACTTTACAACCTTTCTCTATATAAGCTTTGCATATAAAAAAAAGGATAATTAAACATGGATTTAATATAGATCAGAGGATTCGTGAGTAATTGATTCATTTGATTCTCTATTAAATTAGATAAAATAATATTTTAATTAAATCTGGAAGTCAAATGTTTTTAGGTGTGATTAAAAAAGCCCGGCTCTTGTGGAAATTTTAAATGGGTCGCACAGTCAAAGGTGAGTGTTATCAATGGTGGCATCTGGGGATGATTGGACAAGGTTGCATGGATGGAGAAGCGGATAATGCAAGGAGAAAAGGGTGAACAAGAAGTTAGGGGAGAGGTTGTAAGAAGAACACAATTCAATTCATCATCCTAACATGATTAGAAAAAGATGGAGTTAGCGGTGATCATGGGTACAATTCACCAATTAACTCATTTTATCCCCTATTACACTAAATAAAATATAGTAGTAAAATAAAATAGATCAAGAAAAATCCCAGATCTGGGAAATGTCCTCCGATAAAGTGAGAGAATTTTATCCTGATGAGATACCTATTTGCCAACCTTATTCTGTTGTTGTAAGGTATGACTAATTTATTATGCTGCTTAGTCTGTGATAGAAAACTCTAGCATCTAGGTTAAATTGAGAGCTTAAATTCGGGTTGAGCCACTATAGACCACACATACAAGCAAATATACCTGCCAAATTGCAATTTCAGTTCATCCTAATCCATTTTCTAGAATGTGAGTGTTGTGAACTATAAGTGAATAAGATTACCTTTTTTGGTAAGAGATCATATGTTTATCAATACGGAAGCAAATAAGACAGATTAAATGAGAGTAGAAAGCAGAAAATACCTGCAGGTGATAAGTTGTTGCTGATTTGAGAAACTTTCCATGAGCATGAATTACATAGTCACTATATGGACTCAAAGCAACTCGCACCTTTTCAGCATGTGGTTTGGTAATAGTAGCAACTTGGTCTATATATGGTTGAGAAAATCTCTTGGCAGCCTGATACAAGTTATGGGAATTTGCATAGCGTAGTGTATCAGAAAACAAAAAATTAGAACATGTAACAACAAATTGGTATAGAAGCATGTCTACTATGAGTATTCCAGTTGAAATAATTCCATGAGTACCTGGAAATACGGATCTGAAAATTCCTGTACTTTGACTACATGGCTGGATATGGTACACTTAGATTTGTGATAAATGTCCACTGTTTTACTTGATATAGTTTGCACATAAGGTTCAACACTTGACACAAGAAACAACCATTGCTCTTTAATGACTGGAACCCATGTCTTCAGAGATTATAAGAAAGAAAATTAGAAATTTAATAAATTCTTCCTAAAATATCAACTACCTTAAAAGAATGGATGCTAAGTAGCAAACTGTGTGATAATCTGAACCAAAATTCAATGCAAATTAAACCATATATATATATTTTCTCAATCAAGCAACACTAAAGTATATGAAGTATGATAGAATCCTGAAAATAGTTGTTAGTTGGCTACTTACAGTTTTGGCAGTTTCAAAATGAGGTTCCATCAATTTTTGAGCATAATTCAATTTCTCTGATACCTTCAGAAAAGTTTCCACCGGATGATAAGTACAATACAAGATCACATTAAAATAGTAAGATAATGTTTGCCATATATTCACAGTGAGAAAGTAAGAAAGGATTTAAACAAATTCAACATAGAAATAAAATACAGTACAGGTAAAAAAATAGCACCTTTTGAAGCAAGACATCTAGTACAGGTTGTCCATGCTGCTGCCAGTGAATTGTTGCGAGTTCCTGAAAGGCAAATGTAACAGGCATATTGGTGTTCTTAACAAGCAAATGGCATCTCTCTAATACTTCATCTAAAATTTGAAGACATTCACCTTACAGAAACTGAAATGAGTAGCAAACCAAGGAGGTAACCATGCTCCATGAGCCTGAAAGCAAAAAATATATATATTTTTTGTTTGACTTCTGCTCAGTTATTGCGTTGTGTTATTACATAAATATAGACTGTTTATAAAGGAGTTACAAATGTAAGAATTGAATATTGAGCTCATGTTTTATGTGAGACATGATACTATATCACAGAATATCTTACTTGCACGAGGTGGTGCCACAAAAGTCAACAGCACAACCAAAGTATTTCTAGTTAACCCAGAATAAACTTCATCTAAATAGACTAGTATGCATAGTCAAACCGGTCTTTCATTCAACTGAATTATCATATGAAGGCAAATCAGAGAGAAAAAAACAAACATTGCAAAATAATATTAAGCTCCAGATGAAACCCTATCGAGACCTTGCAGCATTATGAAGGGATTTTTGCACATACGTATGCTTTCAGATATCAATCAATCTCCAAACTCAACGAGCTTGTTCAAGATCCTCCACTTGGCATCATATTTAGCACCAATTTGACAGATTTCTCAAACATAAAGCTTATTATCCAGCCTCAAATCAACTTTTCAATTAGCCATTTAGGAAGTCATCTCCCTTAAGCAAGATTTTGTTTATAATCTAAGTCTTTGAGTCAAATATTTCAAAAGAAAGAAAGACAAGATCCTATGCAAGCCGTAGGTTGAGAAACTTGTTCATTGAACTCTTCATGAAGCCTGACAAAAATTAGAAGTACAATGAAAAGAAGTCAGTAATAGGCATGCCCAGTCTAAATGGGTACAAAACAACTAATCCTTCCCAAGAATAAAACCTCAAGACTCATCCATAATAACTTCTATTGTCCATTGAAAATAACAAATAACAATACAAAAGTAACACTTGATCAGTTAAGATGAACTGTTTCTGTTTGAAATTGAGATATTTCTGGGACATAATATACAAGGAGACGGATTCTTGTAGAGTTGGAGAACAAGGAGCTAACCTAGTACACAAAATCTCTAATCCATGATCAAACAAAAGTTAAATATTTTGACGTTATAAGATAAACAAACACTAAGAATCAACTCTACAGATGTTTACTAAGATTTATTACCTTTGTTAGCTCCTTTGACTTAGCTGTTGCCTCCAAGTGTACTCTTATAAGCTCTTCCTAAAGAAGATTTCCATGCTTTATATGAATATCATCTTATAAAGCTTGTGGAGCAATATAATCTTCAACAATAGTCGTCGATAGCACAAACCTCTGCCACCTGAAGAGCATGCTCAGTTTTCTGAATTCTATGGTTTTGCTCATTGTTTGTCTTTTGAAGCTACAAGGGCCAATGGTGAAAATTTACAGAAATGTGATTGCAAATAATACAGCAAAAGGGAAAGTTACACTGTTTCTATGCATATTTCATAAAATTTATGTACAAGTTCATGGCCCTAAAAAGTACAACTGCTTCACCTTTGACTTTGACACACTAGAACAAACCTAACTTTTCATTGTTGTGTTATCATTTGTTCATGAAAATATAGATACTAGCAACAGATTTGGTCCTATGAAAAAGTTGACTAGAATTTGTGTTGCATTGTGTTGAAATTAGAGTACTCCACGCTCATGGGTGTCACATCAACAAGTGCGGCGGAGCATTATAAATATAAATATAAATTGATTAATTCCCCAATAACTCAAGCTTTTGGGATAAGTTGTTAGTCAATACACTCTAACATGGTACAAAAGCAAGAGGTTTGCATTCAAATGCTAGTGTCAAAAAGTATTTTCACCTCTGAATCATAATGGGAAGTGAGGAAGTATGTTGAAGGTAGGAGTCTCCAAACATATTACTAGACAATTGTCGTGGTCCGTTATAAATATAGATATGGATTAGTCTCTTTCCTAAAGATTTGAGCTTTTGATATAAGGGATTAACCAATCAACTTTAACATGTTATTATGTTATAATCAGTTTGTCAATATAAAACTAGTTAATTATTTGGTAATAATTTTATAAAATGAGTTGAACTTCACAATAAATTGATTGTATGATGTAACAGTTGTTGAAGGGTTTACTGAAAAAAAATAATTTGACAAATGACTGAGTCATGTCACATTAACATAAAGGTTATGGGTCATTTTCCAGTTTTCTCTGTATTTCTGTTGTTGTGTCATATTCGCATTGTGTTTCATGTCCAGCAAACAAAAATAACCAGTGGCAAGAACTCACATTTTCCAACTTCAAACTGAGATCTTTCACTTTCATTTCAGCTTCATTGGTCCAAGCATTCAAAGAATCCGTCTCTGAATTTTGCAACTTGATTTCAGCTGTGAGTTTTTCCACCTGCCACAACAATGCACATTAGAATCATTCAAATTTCAAAATACATAATAACTGAAGAACCTATGATGCCAAACCTGCCCCTCGAGCTCATCAACTCGAGTTTGGGCCTTTTTGACAATCTCCTTTGTATCTAGATCTCCCTTTTTCTACACATTCATTAGAATAGTTAAGTTATCTGCATAATTACAGGAATCGGAGTAATTGATACTCTCATAGAATTAGCTCACCTGGATTGATTCAATGTCACTCCGCAATGATGCTATGATCAATGACTTCTCTTTCATAATCTTTTCTAAATGAGTAATCCGCTCATCTTTGCTCGTCAGTTCTTGCACTTTATCCAAATTACTAGATTCTATGGTGGCAATAACCACAGAAATTAATCATACAAAAAATAAAGGATCATACTTTTCTCAAATACGATTTGACAAAGATATAAATTAGGAATATACGAGGAAATAATCATTGAAAAAGATGTTCCTCTTAAGATGAAATCCAATCGATAATAATAGCAAAAGCACGACAGCAAAAAGGACACCTTCACGATGCACGAAAGAATACTAAGGAAATTCCCACGAATCAATAATAAACAACGAGAGGAAAAAAAAAATCTACCTTCATATGTATATTTCATACAACAATAACCAAAGAACCGCATCACAAAAATCAAGCTTTAAAGCAAACTGATTCAAATTGGCGACCACACTGACCTAAGGCAGAGATCTCGAACCTAATCTTCTCCAACTCCAGCTTCAGCCGTGAATCCGAGTCCTCGTGTTCGACGACAACCTCCTCTTGGATCTCTGCGTCCGCACAGACCCCTACGAACAAAAGGGAGATGACGATTGAAGCGATCAGCGCCTTCGAAGCCCCCATTACCAAGGTTTTCCTCCTCAAAACAGCAAATCGATTCCTTCACCAGAGGTTGATCCCTTGCCGCCACCTGTGGAGGGTGACGAGAGCGATGGAGGGAGGGAGGGAGGGAGGAGAGGAGGTAAATCTAGTTGTCGATCTTTAATGAGGCAATTAGATTTATTGCAAGTGGATCACCCGCTTTGTGGGTAATAAGCGGATTGGAGCAGAGTTATCGAGTTTACCAGGGACCTACCAGGCCCCTATCTCCCTGTCGAGGTAAGATACTTTGTGTAATCACTTGGGTGAGATACATATATTGGACTATGTTTGGTTTTTTTAGATGGCTACTAGAACAGACAACATCTACACCCACTCGCTTGGTGATTTTGTGCGGGACCCACGTCTGATATGGGTAGGAGGAAATCGTTGCCGTTTGAATAACGATGTCCTGCGAGAGAGACCAAAGATCCACGTCCTCTGAAGAGAACACGTGTACGGATGATAGTGGATAGCGGTCAATCCTGTGGATCCCTTTGAAGATGGATAAGCGGTTGTTGCAGTACTTCTTACTTTCTTAGTCCGTCCGATTCTTATCGGACGGATAAAATAAATAATAGAAAGTTATATATATGCCCCCTCTTTATTATTATTATTATTTAGTAATTGATTTAGGATGTTGCAAGATTAACAACAGCGTTGAAATATGAAAAGAAAGTTTGAATATGAACTTCTTGAGCACTTTATATGTTTTTGGAAGATTTTTGCTTCATATTAATATAAATTTGAGGTCTTTAAATAAAATTTTAAATTGATAAAATATTTTATATTTGTCTTGGGATTGAAACTTCATTTATTAAGTATTATTTAATACATTGTATTTTAAATTTTGATAAATATTTTGAATAAACAATTTGTATTTGAATAATAGTTCGACCTTGATACTCTTTAGATTGATTCTGAAATAATGGAATAACTACTGAATTTGAACTAATGTTATCTAATTTAATGGAATATTAGATTCAAATATTGAAGGAATTTATGCAATTCAGATAGAATCTATTATTAAATACTAGTTATCGCCCACACGCGTTGCATGTGCAATATAATACATGAATACGATAAATTAGACTTGATAGAGAACCCAGAGTAAACTGATAAAAACATATACTACACTTGATCTTAGCCAAAAGGCCGAGAAATGTGTGTTTTTTAATGTCACCGACCTAAGGTATTTATAGAAATTTATTTGCTTGCGGTGTTGTTAATTTTAAGATGTGGGACTAAAGAGATCATAGTAGTAATACATATTAATGAGAAAATTTTCTAATAATACGTTGCACTCGAACTCTAGATCCTGCATTGTAATGAGAAAATTTTCTAATAATACGCTGTAGATGAGTCTCGAACTCTAGATTTATAATTGATTAATGAGAAAAAATTTCAATAATACCCGCAGTTGAGTGATATTAACGTAATTTCATTGTAGGCTTCACCAAATTAATTGGAAATTTGTTAGTCTTTAGGCAAGATTCTTAATAATATAGTAAGATTAGGAAATAGAAGCATATATTAGGAGAAAATATTTTGATAAAAATTAATTTTCTATGAATATTTTTATCAAAATGATAATTTTTAATATTTAAAAATTATATTTTTGAAATTTGAAATTTTTTATACTTAGAATTTCTGTTCCCCATAATTATTTTTTTATTTTCTGAGTTCGAAATATATTTTTTATTAATTATCTAACTAAGAATTATATTTTTTTTCAAAACTTATTTATTTTTCTATTAGAAAAAAATCTATTTTTTCATGAAATATTTACTACAGATTTGAACAATATTTTTTTGTTATTGGAATTTTTTTTAATAATTAAAACTAATTTTAAAATTAATTTTATCAAATTTATTCTTTAAATCTAAAAAATTCAAAATTTTGAAAATTTATTTGTAGAATTATTTCAATAAAACTTTGACTACCTTCTTTGACCCTTAGAATTTTTTCTATTTTTTAAAGTTAATTTTTCTATTTTTATTGTGGTCAAAGGGGGAGAATAATGATATGTTTAGGGGAGGTAGTAATTTTTTTATCTTTATTTGCATATTTTCTGCACTTAATTGTTTAATTAAAGTTTTGTTTAACCCTAACTTAAATTTAGGTTGCTCACATCAAAAATGGGTTGATTGTTAGTATCCCAAGTTGATTTTGATGTGATCAACTAAGTTGGATTAGGTCCTGTTGATTTTTGACATTGTGTCTAAGTGTGTAGGAACTTAGTAACACAAGAAGTCGAGCGGAAGATGCAACAAACTTGAAGGATGATGCGAGAATTGAGTCATGGGCTCGGCTTATCTGACGGAAGAGAAGCTACGGAAGAGTACGCCGGCGGAGCGAGAAGGATGCCGTATTGATCCAAGGGACAAGAAGCCGGGGAGGAAGCTCACTCGAGAAGGACAGAAAATGGGTTCGGGTGAGCCCTATTCCGGATGTCCGATGATCCTGTCTGCGAATGCGAAAAAGGATGCCAGGGAGATATTGTTCACGTGTCACTTAAGAGGCTTCTGCGAGAGTCGGTGTGGAACTCCTTGAAAACTTTCTGAATCCTATGCACCAACAAATAACTTGGACAAAAAATGTTAGTGACCAAGTCGGGGAACAGGGAGGGCGTTCCAGTCTTGTTAGTTAGAGCCCTAGAGCCAATCATGTTATGATTGTTGTATGGACTCGTTGTATCATATTCCTATATATTTATAAAGGCATTTCTTTGTGGTTATTATACTTACTTCTATTGGTGCCAAATAACTAAGTATAATAGCGTCCTTGAGTAGAAGGTTCTTATCTATATCAATCGATTGGTTGAATC
>JBBPFQ010000009.1:102672-116153 GCA_037974815.1 Kaempferia elegans
ATCAGCACTTTTACGCGGAGTTGGCGAGGTGACGTACCTGGTGTCCATCTACTCACCGATCAGACAGGATCAAATATATTTCTAATTCATTAAAATAATAATAATATGATGGATATACTCCGTCTTTAATAATTGACAGTAAAAGTGAAATAGTCACTTCGGTGGTCCTTCTACAGTGACCCTTCATTGCCTAGAAACACGGAAAATCATAAAAACTTTGTCCAACAATAACAGTACATGTAAAGAGGAGTTGAGGCAACCAACGGACCATGCCGCATTCGTTAGAAATCAACACTAAATCTATTCACATTAATACTCTTATATGAACCAAATGCACTAACTCATGGGACAACTCAATTTTTAATAATGATTAAATAGAAAATGATAACAATAGTTTTAAGCTTAAGAAATCATGGCTCATGTAAACGTCTAAAGTATAATTAACTTTTAAAAAAAAAAATTGAAATTTGAAATAACCTATTATTATAAAATAAAAAAATGAAAAGCACAAAAAAAGGAATTATTCACCTAAATATACCAATTTATCAACATACATACTTGTTATTAGAGTAAATAAAAAAAAACCTTTTAAATCAATACATATTTTGGACGCTCTATCTCAAAATATTTCCATAGGATTTTTTTTTTTTTAAAAGAAACTTTTAGTTAGTCACACAAATTACTAACTAGATTACCTAGTTAGTTAAGCATATGGACCCTTTCAGCTTACAACCATGACAATTTCTATGGGTACACATTAATTACGTACCCACAATGAACTATATATAACAAACAAATACTCAACCTAAATTTACTTTGTTGGCAAAATGTTTAGTAGCCACAACCATAGCTTCCTCCGGTCCCCGGACTTTAGGTTCCACGGTCTTTGGTCGTTTAGCTCCGCTAGCATTACCCCGAGAAAGGCATCGGAACCACGAGGCCAACCCAAACCGCAATGATCTCCGGTTCTTGTCACTCTCCATCACTAATATACTTGAGGTTTGATTGGCAAAGGCCAGAGTTAGCTTGGAAGAAGCAAGGTGAAAAGGAATTTAACTAGCTAGCTGATCAATAAGGGATTGGGAATGAATGAATGCTTTGTAGTCAATTGAATTTAGAATTGTTTGTGTAGTGCCTATAGCTCTATTCCTCTCCTTCCTTATAAAGGAGCATGAATGCTCTGGTGCAGTTTTCTTGGACATGAAGCTCCCCGTTCAAGACCAACTCAGGACGAAATTTCCAAAAGCGTGTAGAGAAAGTAAACAAAGGGACTCAGTCAGCATAAATAAATTAAATGGCGGCTTTACTCGTTACTGACTGGATTTTGGACTACGGAAATTTGCAGAAGCGTGGAGAGGAAGTAAACAAATTAAAGGGACTCGGTCAGCATAAATAACTGGCTTTACTCGTCTCTGGATTGTGGATGGTGGAGGAAATTAAAAATTTACAATTAAACCACACGCAATAGTTCTAGTTCTTCATTATTCTAAAACAGTTCATAAAAACTTACAAGTAAATAATTAGTAAAAAGCTTACAACTAAAGGTTACCAGTAAGAGTTATAGCTAACCTACACAATCATTACAGATCCCTCAGCTGCATTTGTTGGTGCCTGACCAGCAGAGTTCAGCATCTGAATTGACCACAACTTCATGTTTCCTTCATGTTGCCTAAGCCTCCCTTCTGCTGCGGCTTCCTTCTCTTAATCCTGTCATTCACCAATCAACAATCAACATAAACCTCCAGAATAACATCTGATATTCTGATGTATGAACAGGACAAGGCAAATAAGCAAGTTCATTAGAAAGTTACCAGGGCCCATTTTTTCCATTAGATGAAAACTTCCGTTTTTTCTTTTTCTTTGCCTGATCAACAAATGTAGGTGGTGTTTTCTGATGATTCTTTTTACCACCTATGGGTTTGCTTTTCTTACCTGCATGTCTAACAACATTCTTAATACTTGTATTAGATTCTTTAATTTTCTTAACTGCTTGTGTAGTCGTTGGCACTTCTGGGTTCCCATTCAGGATCTCAGAATCATTATCACCGGTAATAACTGCTGCTTCAGTTTTTCTTTCTGACTCTTTATTGGGTTCAGAGGCTGCTGGTTTGGAATTGCTTATCTTTTTCAACTGCAGGTAGAATTAATGGAAGTGCCAAAATCAGAAACATATATTTTAAGAATTATAACAACCCCTTTCATAAAATCAATATGGAATAACAATAATGTGATGTTTGGTATAGCTGAACATCCATCCCCACAGAAGACATGGATAGATAAACTCTCTTCTGAAGAAACCCTAACAGTTGATTAATTAGGATAAGATTCAAGTGTGCACATTAAAGGAAAAATAAAATCTCAATTACATGCATAACAAGATCGACAAGTTAAATACGTCACACACACCAAAGAAAGAGAGTTGGCTAGGTCTAGTGATATTCAATTGTGTACAGGACAAAACCAAGTCGTAGAGTTCCCTAAATATCAAAGAAATGGTACATAAACTTTAATTAAGAAAATTAAAGGAATTTTATCATATTAAGAATGATAAACAATTTTATAACATGACTACAAATCATGAACTGCACGACCTACAAACAGATATGCAGAGTAGGAAAGAGTAACAATTTTCCTAGTTGCAAAAGGAACAGAGAAATTGCGACACTGCAATTTTATTTTATTTTTCACTAACAAAAATTTAAAGAACGTCTTATTGCTTGTCATTAAAATTGGAGGAGATTGCATATTTGTATCAGGAGCCTCAAAACTTAAGAAAATTGCTAGTGAGTTGCAATGCATAAAGGAAAATTATACCTTAGCAACAAAAAAACCTTCCATGTTATTTACATGTGGATAAAATCTCCTTGTTTTCTCCAAAGACGGATGAAATCGATGTTCCCTGAACCTAATGAATCTGTTGGGGAGGGAAAAAAACTCATCAGGAACAGTAATGACTATGAGACACTAGTCAAGTAAATATTATTAGGTCATACCCTGGGCGACCAAAGTCTAAACCACAAGGCACAACTTTTACGTCCCTCTTTTTAAGTGCATAGTCTATAATAGCTTCATTCTACAACATGAACAATAGTCAATAAAAAATCACCATATTGGATATTGGCATCAATTTCAATGATCACTTAAAATTTTGCAAACCTCATGAACCAACATGGAGCAAGTTGAATATACTATGTATCCTCCTGTCTTTGACTTTGCATCTACTAGATCAATTGCTGCTAAAATGAGTTGCTGCAACAGATGGCTAATTAGACAATCATTGAGAGTGCACAATATGTAAACATCAATGCATAGATAAACATGAGAATCTGAAAGATACTTGTATCAACCACAATTTGATTGAAACTTTGTGCTGAAGAAAACAGTATTAAAACAAATAATTCATAAATGGACACAATGTTCCCCGTGTGTCAGTTGCAAAGTTTAGGTTGTTTGATACTTGAATATGTACAACTATAGAGCAAAAGACTTTAATCTAAATTATAGTTAATTAATTCATTTCTCTCATTTGTGGGCGTTAACCACAAAGAAGATTAACTCATTCTGATGCAAGGAAAACTGAAAATATATCGAGTTTAGGAAAACAAAAAACAACAGGTCTTGATAAGTCTACATCACTTAATAAAAGTTCACGTGCACAATTCAATTTTCCTTCTCTAAATCCAGCATTCAGACCGAAATAATGTTTAGAAAATTGGACAAATGCCAATCTTGGTAATGTTTGATGCCAATACCTCCCGCTTACCATGCCATACCAACCATAATGGAAATCATTTTCATTAAATAAATGCGTCATTTTACAATGCATTACAATGTTATCTGCATACTGTCCATACCACCCAGTATAGTCTGTTGCTTTTATTGAAGGTCAAGTATCCTAAAAGCCCTTTTAAATTGTTCGCTTCATACATCAATTACCTAATATTAATCCATATTTGCTTCTTGATAACTACTAATCTTTTATCCTTGATTGTGGTACCAATATTCCTCCTAGCGTGGAATGCTACTGTACTATAGTAGCTAGTAAAGAGACAAAACAAAGTTTGAAAATAGTTTGAACCACCTACCAACAACGTTATAATTGTCTAAATTAGTATCATGCATATAAGTTGAATATGTAATAAATTTTAAGATAACTAAAAATATTTTGTACGGATTAATTTGCTTATTTGGTCTCCTTTTCTCATCCATGTATGACAAGGGGAAAATGCATTGGGATTTGGAATAATCCATATATAGCATCAATTCATATCAGGCAACAAGCAAAAGTGTCAAGTACTGCCAATGCTTATTAAATATATGAGATTTAAATCTATTGCTAATGGCTAATCTCTATGTGATTAACTATGGTATTAGAGTGATTTGGTTATGGAAATAGGAAAGAAATTTCTTATCAAAATATGATATTCTCATTCACAGAAATTGCAGCATGAGAGATTATGTTTGGACATTGTTAACGAAGTCAGAAGTTGATATTGTAGAAGAAATACAATTATGACTACCAAATAGCATATACATGCATCATTGAAGTAGCAAAGAATCTTTTATAGTGACACAATTTCTAAGGCCGTGTTCCCTGCAAAGGAAACACCGACAGAATAAAGGTGTTAGAAAGACCAGGTCATTCTCATCCTTAATTTCTTTTAAATGAAGGGAAGGAAACAACCAAAGAAATATTTCCTCAGGTTTTGCCCAATCTTCTTCCACCCGATTTATGCAAAAAGGCACTATTCACGCACATTGTAGCTCAAATCCAATCTAAAGAATTCAAAATAAAGTATTTTTAAATATATATTTTTATTTATATTTTTAACAAATATATTTATAAAATTTAATTTTAATCCCTCTCGCCTTCCTTTCAAGGAAACTGACCGAAGGAGTGAATTCAGTCCCTCAAAGAAAATACAAATTGAGAAATATTTTTCTACTCTTCCATAATTTTTTGCTCTACTGTCACAAGTCACAACCAGCTTTAAGCTTAGATGTTAGAACTAAGGTATTAACTTGTCAAACAATTGGCTAATGCTTCAGCCTAAATCAATAATAGCTCATTTAATTATTCAAAGTTTTTTTATTAGCCCAAACTCACATTGGAACTAAACTAGAGTGTTATTATCACACAAGCAGTCCATGCCTATGATTAGGTCCGATTTGTTACCAATTCTCATTGTTTAAAATCAGATTCTTGAGTACATTGATCGAGGTTTAAAATCTTGTTAGTTGGCAAATGCAGATGGTCGGTGTACTATATGTTTGCAAGAGTTTGACGTCTGTGAGCATGGTGAAGGGACAGAAAAGGAGGTAAGAAGGCAGAGAGGAAGAATAAGATGATGATGCCTTTAAGGCAGTTATTCAGTACCATTCTCTACAGCCATGGTACTCAAGGTTCGCTGTCTCCCAATATTGCTTGGTAAACCGTTCGCTGTCTCCCAATATTGCTTGGTAAACCATCCTTGCTGAGATCTTACCTTTTGATGCAGTTCAACTGTGTCAATACTGCTTCTGAGACCCATATTAGTTTAAAAGCTGAAGCATGGGTGAAACAATTTGATCTTCCTTGTAATGAACTAGATGAGACCAAATTTAAAGCCATGATATCAATTTCTCATAAGCCACTTATACCATGCATTATACATGTTCATGAGAAGGATTTAGAAAGCAGATAGATGATGAGCTTCTGGCCTAGAAGTTTGTCTTTGATGTGAGAAGAATAATCTGATCAAGCTAGAAATTTGTCCTTAAATGTAAGCTGTTGTTTATGCAGCATTCGACCAGTACAAAAACAAACGCTTCATACTATGTCCATGACTAGCTTGGACATAGAGACAAATAAAAATTAGAAAATCTATTGTATTAAATTAATGTAGACAATAATATGGGGAGTGTGCAGATCATTCAGTTGAACTCAAACTGAATCCTTACAATTGGTTTAGGTTTATTATATTTTTTATATAAGTGTTCAGGTTCGATTCAGTGTACCATTCCTTTCATCTGAACCAAATGTGAAACCATCTATTCTAACATTACTAAAAAACTTAAATCAAGCGCAACTATCTAAAATAATATTATACATAACTATTTCCTTTCATCTGCATGCTAAATGCAATTCATGTACCACTACTTAAATGCAACAAGCACACTAAAGTATAGTTTTCACACAACAAAGTAAAACGGTATATATTCTCACTACTGCAGTTGCCTTAAGTGCCAATTAATCATTACTGCTAAATAACATTATTAGGAATGGCAACTACCTTTTGCAGGAAAGTACGAGTCTGGACATCTTCAACCGTCTTTGATGTTTTAATAGATTGCTCTTTAGATATAACCTTCACACAAAAAGATCAGCTAATTTCACATTATTCACCAAACAAAGGAATTACCACTGCCTTAATGTTTGACTAAAATAACTTTTCAACTTACACCAGTACCAGTGCAGGGGGCATCCAACAATACTCTATCAACAGAATTGAGCCCAAGAACCTTTGGTATCTGAGTTGAAATTATACAGGAATTTAATTAGGTCAAGTCAGCAATTTAATTAGGTCATTCACTGACTATCCTATTGCATAACACTAGAAACAAACCACTAGTGTTTCAATATGGATCACACATATTAATTGTATCTTCTCATAACTAACCTCCTTCCCGTCATAGTTACAAATTATTGTATTAGTAACACCCATGCGATGTATATTGGCTGTCAGTGACTTCAGCCTGCTCTCTTTAAATTCATTTGCATAAATTATTCCTGGCAGAATTAAGGTGAAGAAATTCAAAGAAAATCTCAACAACTTCAGAAACAATAAAATTACCCAAACAACCATAGTGAGCATTGACAATAACACACGTGAATAAAAATATGTTCAAAACTGCAGAAAAACATCCTATATGTTCATAATTTATAGTTTGAAAAATTCTGTCTTCAGAAGCTACTCCTATGTACTATAACATACCTCCATAGCACATGTAAAGCATTGGCTCACTATCTTGGAATGTTGTCCTGCCGGTTTTTCTTATGCCAGAATAGATAATGTGGCGAAACTAAGAGTGATTGGCAAATTTAAAATAACATTCATATTTCAAATCATGCTTCTGAATCCTTTGAGATTAGCTAATTTATCTTTCAAGCAATCTAACTATATCAAAGAGAACAGTAGTCATACTAGAAGCTAACTTATTAAGAAGTCTATAGTATAGATGGTATTCAACAATTTATCTTTAATTTCCTTCAACAGTAATAAAAATGAAATGCCAAGCCAAACACGATTATGATTTTTAGGAAACATTCACTTAATTAATGGATTAAAATTTATTTCTCAATTCGGATAGTCACGTGTGGCCATAACATATACAAGTGAAAATGTTAGCTGAAACCATTATCACAACCAACCAATATCTGTACAGAATATTTTGGGTGCTATATGGATTTGATCACTCAATTGAACTCCATAAAATACTATATCACTATCACAAGTAATATTCAAATTGAGTAAAGCTTCAATCAAATGTTCAGAAAGTTAGGGAAAAAAAGGCTTGGAAGTTTGGATAGTCTCATATGATCATAATCAGAAATAAAAGTGAAATTGTTTGATAAAATCATTATCATAACCAAATCATGTTTGTCCAGATATTTTTGGATGTTGTACGGATTTGGTAACTAATAAACTTCTTTGATTCTCTTTATGTCTTATACTTTCAACTCTAATAATTCAACTCTTCCACCTAAAGAATCTAATTATTCTCTTTAAACATATCCATATCAGCTCAACCTATGCCCTTTTCATTATAAGGTCCACACAAAATTCCACTTGGTTACTAATATTTTTATTGTATTCTTCCTAGTAAACCCACTTATTAATGTTAGCATAATTTCCATTGAAATTAAAGCAATTAAACAAATAATCATGTAAAGCACATTGTGTTTGCCTGTATTCTTCATAAGGGCAGCAATATATGTAGTTTTACCACCCGGAGAAGCACTGCAGAACAAAAGGAATAATAGTTAAAACATGGCATGATGACTCACAATCAGACTTGTGTATTCAGCAAAAAAAATAAAAGAGATACAGAAACAGACCACAATGCAAATAGACGTCAGACAATGGATCATTCGCAAGATGCAATTCCAACAGTAATACAGCAAGCCATTTAAGTGTACTATTAATTATTTGAGGTTGACTATAAGCATCTTATCCCACAATTATGCAAAATCACAAGAATTGTCCAAAACTCATAAACAAGTTAACAAAATATTTATATTAACTTGGCTCAATCTAAATTGTTTTGGATAAATGACATAAGATTTTTAACTGCACATGCAGACCTCATACCATATGTGGCTACAATGCTGTATGATGCAAGGCCACCTAAACGGCCCAAGCAGAAGTCATTTAAATCACTTGTAGAATAAAAATAAAAATAAAATAAAAAGAAATCATATATTCAATATTTCATGACTTGATCTACAAATGATTTGAAATATAATGTAGAAATATTACGAAATATTACTTGTGGAGGACTGCAAATAGAGAGTGGTGATTCATATGAAATAATTATTGAATATGAGTTACACACATGATACAGTATATGAGAAAACGCAAGTAAACATATATATTATATAGCTTATGGCTTGGCATTGTGAATTAAAGAATTGTGTTTTGTCCATATAGATAACTCAAAAGGATTCATTTAGGGCTTTGGCCTTGATTTAATAGACAATTCAAACGTATCCATTCGTAGATTTGACCATTTTGATCAACTAGGCAGTCGAGGAGGTCATGTTGGCAATGGCAAATTGCTCTCCCAACAGAGATGGCATATTCACCATTACTCCATTAGAGGTGTTCCGCCTCCAGCATTTAACGAAAATATAAGGCGGCAGAATGGGGAAAGCGGCCACACATCTTGGATCCCTACAGCTTGGGAAAAAATAAGTAACAAACCTTAACTTAAGAGATCCAATTTTCTCTTTCCAAAATCCAAGCCATCAATATCTAAATCAACTGTGGACATGGATTCTAAATTCACCAAGCTAGATTTGATCACCTAAAATCTAATGGTCAAGAAAAATTTGTGTATGTAGATAACATATGCCAACCATTTATTCGATAGGTTTCAGGTATAATCCCCCTTCAGAATGCCCAACAAGATCATGATACATGGATCCTACCATCCCTATCACACAAGAAACATGCATGGGCGCCATGTGTCCATGAGATATATGAAAAAGTTAAAAAGAAATTCTAATTGCACAATCAGAGCACCCTTCACTTATACGCACCACATAAGCACTATATATGCATCACATGAAGCATCAACATCACCATAAGACGTGTGTGTTGAGTCTACCATGCCAATGTTCAAACTATGACATGCAGACATGGGGCACACCAGGTTACATGTACTGGCATCATTCCACATATGCAACGCTATGCAATATCAACTAAAACAAGCCACCAAATCATACAAAATAAAAAACATAAAAATAAAAATCTCAACATTCAGGAACTTTTGGATAATAATTTTCAAAATATTAAATTTTAAAAAACAATGAAAAAATTGAAAAAGAATTTTCAAAACTATTTTTGAAAATCTAGAAGATTTAAAAAGTGATTTTAAAATTTCAAGATTTTATGATTTGAAGATATTTTAATTTTTGAGTTTAAGATTATTTAATGTTAAAAATTGATCTTAAGATATTTTAATACTCCAAAATCTAACAAATAAAATTCACAAAAATCTTTCAAATTTTAGAAAACTTCAAAATAGAATTTTAAATTTCATGCAGAGTCAAAATTAATTTTCAAAATATAAAAAGCAATATTTTATGCAGAAATTCTCACCTATTAGAAATATTTAAATGAGATTCCTAATCACTGTACTCAGAAGCAGATATACCTAATAATTTTGTTAGTTCAAATTTATTATACATAGAATATAATTGATTTTTCGAGATAGTTGTTTTGTTTCTGTATTTTAGACAGTTGGTATTCTAAATTTTTTTGTTTCTCAATTGCTTTGCTTCTTTTTAAGATAGAGGGTAGTTTCATTGCCTGCATGCTGTAATTAGCTTTCTATAATCATTATGATAAGAAAGCAATTCCCCAAAAACTTGTTCCATGGTATCAGAGAATTGCATCCTCTTATATTATCCATTTTTTCCCATCTTCACTTGAAGCCACATGGTGATCAGTTCAAGAAAACAGACACCAAGATCAAGTAACAATGTGGCTTCATCTATTAGGTCTAAATCTGCCCCATATATAGGGGTAGCACAATCCTTTGATGAAAGATCATAAATTACCAATCATAAATTAGATGGCAATGGCTGCTTGGCTTCAATCAAAGAAATATCCACCAAACCGAATGTTGGCTGTGAGCTTTCTGCTTTTAGGGTATTTCTAAATAAGGTCTAACTAGAAAATATGAACAAACTCCTGAGCCAGTTGGCAGGAAATGATTCAAGAACAACAACTAGCAAATTTGCTCATAATGGTGGTACTCTTCAAGCGCAAGATAAAATTACTTGGATATTTAATTCTGGAACATTCGACTGTATGACAAGCACCCTATCTCGATTTCATTGGAATTAAAAATTTAAAATAGCACATGTAACATTATTCTCTATTGCTAAAAAAAATAAATAAGATCGAAAGCTCTCCAATTTCTGTTACATGTACCAAATTTATCCTACTATTTGGTTTCCATTAGCAAGATCAGCAATGAACTTAATTGCACTAGTACATTCATTTCAAATTGTGAATTCATGAGCTAAGTTAGAGAAGGATTGGCAATGATAGAGAAGTTGGTGGACTCTAATACATAAAGGATGATGCTAGGGTGGGAAAACTCAAACTATATGGAATAAGTCAAAATATCAAGTTAGAAGATCTTTCGCTTCATAGGAGATCACATTCTATGGAGTATGAACCCTCATAATCCTTAAGTAAAACATACTTTCTAACAACTATGTGGAATAACTCAAGATATCAAGTGATCTAAAGTCTAAACTCTAAAGAAGGGCCAAACTGATTATGTACCAAATAAACAAACAATGTAATGTATCTTAACTTTGACTAGGGAGTTAAAGATTCTGTATGTTGATGATATTGATGAATGATACTCATTTAATGCATCTGCCGATCTAAAAAGAGAAATGCTAGAACCTCCTGGAGGATATACTAAAAGTTACTTACGCCATGTCAACTATTCGCTCCTTTTCTTGTGGAGCTAGAGCCATCACTGGTAAAAATGAACTTGCAGCTTGTTTCTAAAAAATAGAAAAACAAATGTTAGATTGAAGTACAAAGAAAACAAATAAGACAAATTAATTGATTGCCAAGGAAACATTGTCACAAAATACACACCATGTAGTGTCCTGCCAAATACTCAGGAGTTGCACCAATAGGCACTTGAGAATCATAAATAACTAAACCCACCTGTGATAGTATATCACACATTACTCTCTAAGGTTCTACAAGAGAGAATATATAGAGAACATCAAAGAACCATGACGCTGATGTTACCTTTGACCATTTGCCTATTGGATCCAAATTCACTCCTCTGTTTATTAGAACACCAGCAAGATCACGCCTACGAGTCTATCAACTAAAAAATTAGAAGCAGAAAGGAATGGGTAACATGACAAGAAAATCAGTTATCAAAGCATCATTTCATCAAGCAATTAACTATTGTGAGATGCCAGATCTTTGAAAAAAGAAACAAATAGCACTAGATTCTGGCTACCTTTAAAGTATTTGTTCGCAAGCATTCTGGTCGGCCCTTTTCAAAAGCCTCAAGTAGCTCAATGAGTTCAACAGCTGGAAATATCTACATTGAGAAAATCAGGGAAGCAAAAGAGATGGGAAATCAATAATGTGGAACGTAGTAAATGACAATAATACATGGAAACCATCATCCGCACCTCCATGAAAGTTTCGATTAGAAACTCATTGTATCCATAATAAGACATTATATCCGTTTTAAGCTGATTAATATAATCTTTCCTTGAAGCACCCTCTTGCCTCAGACTTTTGAAATTAGATAGCACACGAACAACTGCCGAAAACATCAAAGGAATTAATAGTACAATTAAAAACCACAGAAGAAAATTCAAATTGCATTTTGAATATATTACACTGTAAAAAATTGAAAGAACTTCAGTTATAAGGGGATAGTCCTACTCACTTTCATTGATCCTCCGATGAATGTTCTGAAGATTGGGCGGTTGCTGAGCTTCTTCTTCAAGTTCCTGTATCACTAGTATCTCAGTACAAAAAAGTGAACCTTTTGTGATAATGTTAAGCCAGAAGTTACAGTAAAGGCAAAACAGACCTCTTTCGTTGGCAATATGAACTCATCAGATTCCTCCTTTATATTAAGCTGCAACTCCTCTTGCGCTTCCTCCTCTGCCCTCGCTTTTGCCTCGTCTATGGCTCTTGATTTTGCCTCCAGATCAGATTCGGATGAATCTGACCCCAGTTCTTCCACTTCCTCTGAAACCAAATCATCAAAAACATCACGCACATGACAAATATAACTGACAAAATCAACAAGCGTGAATCAGCTGCAATTACCACTCTCGTCGCTGCCTCCGAGGAAATCGTCCGCAAGGGGTTCTCCGTCGGAAGAATCACTCGGAGAGGGTAATTCGTCTTCTAGGTCGGAGGACCGGCTGCGGTCATCCTCCTCCTCCTCGGAGCCTGGATCGAATTCGAGAGATTCAATCTCTTTGGAGGACGAATGAACTTCCTCCTCTCTTGGAATCTTCTTGTTCAACTTCTTCTTCAGATTAGAGTTCAGCGACACTGGAGCCATTAGAGGAGAGTCCGCGAGGACCTAGGAAGAAGAGTAAGAAGAATGATGACGTTCTCGCCGGTGGCGATGCCGGCGTGGAAGAACAAGAGATGGGAGAGGGAATGACCGAGAAGAGGAGTGGCGGTGAGACGGAGACGGGAATAAATAGCACCAAACCCTAGGTTAGGGTTTTAGAAAAAGCTGGGCCAGGTCTGGTCTGCCCCGTCCGGCTTGACCCTGCGTGATTTATCGGTTTGGGTCGTGTCTAGCTCGGCAGCTCAGGATGTGCCACAGCCCGAGCAAAATGGATCTAATAGGACTTATTTATGTCAATAAAATAAATGGGTTTCGGTTAAAATTTATTGATCGACCTATAGACCTCGGATTTTAACTATTTCAAGCTCTCTAAATTTTTGAGGTTGTAATGAGTCTAACAGTGCCTCCATTGTTTATTTTGACTTCTCTAACATTTTTAAAATATTATTAAAAAAATTCAACCCAATGTGAATCTACTATTAACCGTGGGTCAAAAATGATTATATATGAGGTTGATATGGTTCCATTAAAATATATATATATATATATATATGAAAAGAGAAAAAAAAAATTGCATAAATAGGAGAGAGTAAAGAGGGAACCGGAGAGAGGAAAAAGGGAAGAGAAGA
>JBBPFQ010000009.1:120393-130604 GCA_037974815.1 Kaempferia elegans
CAGGTATTGAGATTCATCAACATATTGCTGTAACTTCTTTACTTGGCTAATGATAGTCTACTTTTGACAAAAAAAAAATGCTGTTTCTATTTACTATTATTATGATGACGTGGAACCATGTTGAATCTCAATCTCATATTGCTGCAAGGTGCCTATTCTTTTTCTAGTCACATTGAGTAGTCAACCTCAACATTCTCGGAACACTTTGATGGTAGTTTTCGCTTGTTAGTGTAGATTCCAGAAAAACCTATGCCCATTCATCTCTGTCCCTTCATCTATGTGCCTTTGATTAAGATGGTTAATCTAATATGGATTGAGCATTGCAATTGTTTGAATATGCTTATTAAGTAGGCTTCCTTAAGATGCTTTTTTTTAATGTATAGTCAGTGCATTATTCCGTCTCTAATTTGCTTGGTTGAGTTTGATGATTTTCATTTATATTTTGTAGATTATGCAATTTATTTATGTGCTTTTTCAGTTTGTCTCCTTTAATAGAAACTTTCTCCAATGAAGTGTTATTAACCACATCCGGCTTGGACGTGTTACCTGAGAAATACATTTTGAATTTAGATTGAACACTTCTTTTGTTTGCACTATTAGGCTATGCTAGCCTTTTACTAGACTATTGTTAACTCATCATAAGATTCCTTTTCTTAATGTTTCTTGTTTTTCCCATGATAACTATAGGGACCTCATCTCCTTTCTCCGACAGGAAGTGATCTACAACGACATGGCAGTCTAGGCACTGTGTTTGCCGGATATCATTATGACCTGAATTTCCTAACAATCCATGGGAGAAGCCGATTCCCAGGCCTAAACATATGGTTAAGAAATGGACAGAAGATGGAAGTCAAGGTTCCTTTTGGTTGTCTCCTTATCCAAACTGGAAAGCAGGTGATTATTTTTACGTTAAAATTAAATAAGTTGTTTAATTTGCACTTTGAGCTATATTAGGAAATCATTTTGTTGGTTGATTGTAACTCTTTATGTCATAATACTTTATCAGTGACTTTAACCATTTTCAAATTTATTACATCCAAGTTATACTAACTTTATTCAATTAAATTGATTAAACAAATTTTGTAAAATGTATTGATGTCAATTGATGAATTTAATGTAATATATTTTTAATAAGAAACTTCATTTCTTAGATTTGAGGGATAAGAATCCAAAACATCCATGAATGATCCTTATGAATTTTTGATCCCCTTTCCTCTCCCTCCCTTTATGTGACGCCCCTTGAAGGTTGATCTACCTGAGGATAGAAATCTTCCAAATGTACATAACACTTAAAACATGTGCATTCTAGTGTCAAAGCTCATAATGTATAAAGGTGAACTCCACATCCATCCAATAATAAGTGTAGTTGAGTTTCATTCTGGCCGGAAACTAGGAATATAGCAGCGAAAAGGACAGTAGTATCTCATTATTTATAATTCCATGAATTAATGTAACATTGTGCTAGTATTATCCCAAGCTAATCATCTCATAAAGCAGCTTTAAATTTTAGTTCTTGGAGTGTTCCTCTACCCTCTCCATATCCAACCCCAAGTGGATAGAATAAATAGACACGATCACAAGATTACCTATTTTTTTAATTGTGAGAGATGATGAAAATCATTATTGGAGGCAAGGTATGCTCTACAAATAAAAAAATGGGGGAAAAATGTATGACTCAGTGACAATTCAATTTTAGAGCAACTGTTTTCTAACTGCTCGACCAAGAAACCTAAATCTGGCAAGCAGCTTATCTCCGCTGGGCGCTTTTATATGCAGCTAGAGTGGTTAACCGCCGGTGAGTGTTTGGCTGGAATGCACGAAGTTCTTGTAAGTAATAGGACACTAGAAGCTATTGAGTCTGCTCGACAACAATCCCGCAGCCTTTGGAGGGTTTCATCAACTGTAAGTGCTCTCCTCCATATGTTTGAGCTTCTTCTGACACTTGTGCTTAATTTGGTTAACCAATTTCTTGTTCCTTTAACCAGCTCTTCGGGCACATCGCATCTGATGCAACATTGAAGCCATTAGGCCATTTTGCTGACACACCCCTTGCGAGCAAGTACCCTCCTATCTGTGCAGGAGATTATGTCGAGAAAGAACTGGCTGCAATTAATCTCAAAGGCTAGAAGGGATGTCTCTAGAAAAGCTATGAGGAAAAGAGAGCTGACTTGTAGTCCCCAAATAACTGGTGTCACATGGGGAAAGCAAAAGCATCTCGTTTTTTTCTCACCTACCAAACTGTTGATCCCATCGAACTAAACAATTGGCTGTTAGAAACTGAAACTGACATGCATATGATTTTTCCTATCTAATTTAAACATGACTATTTAGTGAATTTTTCCTGGAGGCTCTACAGTGATACCACCATCTTGGTTCGTTAACTTGCTTGTTGCTAGCTTTTTGGTTTGGTTATATTAAGATAAGAAACAATGTGGAGTAAAAAGGTAATAACGTTCATCCAAACGGTCTAGTATCGTCGCTAATCCTAAATCATAAGGGGTATTTTATCCTAGCACAGGGTCTTTTTGCATGGGAGGTTAGGACATATCTTCCTACGAATATATAGCTTTGTTACGCCATGGAATTCAGATGAATTAAATTATGGACTGATGGTAAAAAAAAAAGGATAAAAAATTACACACACTTGTTTTTCTTTTTCAAGTTGTTTTTACCTCAAAAGAGTAGGATTCTTTGACAACATAATCCAATGGATCAAATCTCATATAGAGCAAGACTTCAATTGACAACTAAGCTAATTCGAATTGTATTTCCAAGTTTCTTTTTTTTTCTAACAATTTTCTCACCAAAAAATTGAGAATTTGTAACCGAATTTCATTTATCTTTTTCATTTTTTTTAAGCTTAAATTTTATAATTTAGACATACAAGAATATTCAGGAGAACCAAATGCCTTTTGTTACGATGAAAAGATTTTAAATTTAGAAAGCAAAAAAAAAAAAGAATATGGAAGGCAGACAAGGGATATTTAAAACAATTTTTAAAGTTATCAATAATTTGTTGGTTATTAAATATTAATTATTGATGATCTTAAGGAGTTTTAAATTAAAAAAAAAAAGAAAATGGATTATAATGACCCAATTTTTTAATATCATCAATAAATTTTAAGCTAAAATTTAGTGATTAATTTAAATGATTTAAAATTTCAAAAAATATATAAATAGATTTAGTCATTTAGGCAAAAAAAAAATGTTTATATATTATTTACTTTGATTTAGGATTATGATTTGGCGGTTATTTTAGAAAATAAGTATGTCATTTAGTAATTATTAAAGTTGAGGGCAGGCGTTCATTATTTAGTTATTTATTTATTAAAGTTTAGTAGATATGCTAAATTGCCGTTTGTAAATTGATGAAAAATAACGGGGCAACTTCGTCATTAACTGTCAGGAAATCAGGTAATGATGATTAGTGTAAATTTAATCATTTAAGTGCGCACTTGTTACAGTGGTTAAGTTGTGTGCGCGGATTCTAGAGCGTCATAACTAACCCGATTGGAATCGCACGTTTGATGTCCGCCCCCAATCGCTTAATTTAGCCCGAATCACTCTCGTTACCAAATCCCTCGTTCCTTCGAGCCCAAGCTAGGGTTTTGCACTGCACCTCGCCGTCGCGCCCGCGATCTAGGTTTAAATCCGTCCCTCTCCAGCAAACCATCTTGCCTTTCGCTTGCAACTATGGACGCTCGCAAGAGGGCGCGGGCTGAAGCTGCTACGAACGGCACAAAGCGGATAAAAGGTACGCAAAGTAAGGTTTGGTTGTGTTTTGTTTTGTTTGGATAGGTTACTTTTGAGCAAGCGTCTTACGCTTGCTTCTCTCCGGATGTATTGGCTGTTGGTCCAAATCTAATTTCCATTTTTTGTCGATTAGCATGTGCTCGTTGTTGATCAATACTGTGAAGCTCATACTTTAAAGGACTCATACATAAATATGTTTGATACTAAAGTTGCCATCGGCTTGTTTTCCTTTGAAATCATTGTTGATCAACTCTTTGTTTTGCACAATGGCTCCGCATTAAACACCTTTTCTATTTGGTATTTGTTAACCACGGACCTAATTTCACACTTAAAATAATTTTATTCAGGAAGATTCAACTTTGAAATCATTAGGATGTACTTCTTGAGTCAAGAGTACAATCTGGCAGCCTATGTTTTTTTTCCTGTTTTATATATATTTTTACAATTCTCATCTTATGACAAGTCACAAAATTTTTAATAATTATGACAATATACTAAAAATGTGTAGCCTGGCGTTTAAACATCATATTGATATTTGGAAAGGTAACATTTTAGTGGAGAAGGTTCTCAATATATGGCTGGTGGAATAATTTAATATTGTCAAAAGTATGACAGCAATTGAATCACTGAAATTGTAACTAAGAGTAAAAAACAATGTTATGATACAGAAACGGACTCGAACCAACCTGGTCTAGGAAGCAAATTGAAGCCATGCACCAAGTTCTTCAGGTTCTAATCTTAACCTGTTCAAGATAAATTATCAGAATTTAACTTTTTAAATTATGAATTTATGATGTAATAGTTAACCATCAATTTGATTTGTAATTCTGTTTTTTTTTATAATTTGTTAAAGGCTAATGAATTGGCAATGCTAGTTGAATACAGGTAATTGTAACTTCATGAAAGCTAATGAATCTGATGTCTAAGCTGTGGTACTCGCTGTTATGGTAAAATCAACCTAAGAAGCATTTTGAACTGGGAAATGGGGGTATTTGTTATTTTGTGGAGATGCACCTAAACAGGAAGACTTATCTGACAGTGAAAAATTCACACTTTAATTAAGTTGATATTAATTATTTCTCAATTTATGTTGTGCAAATAATGTTCTGTTGTATAATATATTTGAGGATGCTTTGCTCTTCTATCTTGGTTAGAGACATTTTATGTTTACTTATCAACAAGTTAACATTGTCCATTATTTTCCATCTGTTTGTTTTTGTACTTCTACGAACTTCTAGACAAGTGGAAAATCTCAAAATTTTCATGGTTTACCTTCTTGTTTTTTTTTTCAATTGGAAGGAGTGAAATTCCTTCTTAAAACATTTTTGAAGATATGTAACAGACCAGCCATTCTGTTATTGTGCATTTGATCTTTTGGCATTTTGATTCAAAAATTGTATTTGGCAGGTGGTAAGTCTTTTTTTTTTTAAATTCAGGATAACTGTGTTTACTTATTTGTTGTATTTTATGAGTCCTTTTTATGCATGATATTGGATTAATTATGATCAAATAGGCTTGTAGTTGTTTTGTAGTTGCAGTTCTGTACAAAGTAGCTACGGATTAGGTATTTATTGCTCACTGTATGCCACCCTTTTGATTATAATGATTGTCTTAAGCTTTGGTTATAAGATTCAACATGTTGGAAGATAGCATCATGCTTATATTATTAGATATTATAAGTGATTTGAATTACATAAGAAAATAGAGAAAGGGATGGGTTAAGTGAAATCTTGATGCTCACTTAACATAAGGCTTGGATTGATTGATAGCATGTCATGTTGTGGTGTTGAATCTTCTGTCTTGAATGAAGTTGCTTTTTAGGATATTTATAGGTTTGCTATGAATTTCAAATGATCCAAAGGTATTTCAGTTGCTTTTTCAAACTAAGAAAAAGTAAACATCAATCAGTTATTCAACATTCGCTTTTGAGCTGCGCTGTTAATATCCCAATTCTTTTTTGAAAGATAAACCATGATATTAACATAGTAATTATGGTTATTCTTTAAAATAAAATAGAAATTTTATTGATCTGGTTTTATATAGAAGGAATGTGTAGTGCAAATAACAAAAATGATTTGTATTTTGTTTTGGTTTTTGTCCTATTTGACACCTTCATGCATTTTAGCTTTTGATCGTTAGTGTGTGAACTAGGAAATGAAATAACATATATAAACAGATAAATCATAGGAAATGATCCTCTTCATTCACTAAGTGATGTTTTTTCATACATCTGTTTTCTATTCCTTTTTTTTAGTCCTTGATATAGCAAGTCATTTTCAATAGTAAAATGACCTATCATGTTTTTTATCATATATGTGTGTTCATAAGTTACTTAGTTTCAAGAAAAAAATATTACAAGTCAAATATAAATGTGTATACGATCAGCATGTGTATTCTACATGCTCTAAAAATTCACGTGCCCTCTTGTTCTGACAAATATATAGTACTTGATTTAAAATTTTGAGATTTTGGAAATTCTACTTCAAACTTCTTGATATATTGAAATGGTTATAAAATAAAAGTGATGCCAACCTGTACATTTGTAGTGTCGTTGGGTCTTCATCAGTCTTAGTTGAATGGAATAGGATTTTTTTCTTGTTCTTGTTTAGTTTAAAAAGGATGTGGTTCAGTGCAGATAAGTAACTTTTTGTTTTTTAGTATGGGTTGGCTGCACCCTGGTTGATACACTTGCAATTTATCCATTTCTCGTTCACTAAAACAAAAACATGAACTATGAGATAGAACTTCATATAAAAACAGATAAATGATAAAAATGGTTGGCAATTGGTCACACACATTTATTGTGTTTCATGTGTGTCTGCCTTCCATTTGGTTAATTATTGAGTTAGCAAGTCATATTTAAACTTGGAATGATTTGTAATGTTTAGTTTCTTATCATAAGTTCTTTAAGTGAAAGTGCGACAAATTAAAAAAAAAAAAAAAACGTTCATGTCACCTGTCTGTTAATATTAGTATTTGACACCATGCTTTATCTAAAGAATCTTCTCTACAGAATCATCCTTGTAGACTTGTAGTATATAAATATTTAGCTGTTATTTATACAATATCGGCATACACCAATACAATGATATTGTATCTTTGTTCTGACTAATTTATAGTGTGTGAATATATTTCTGAGATTTTTTCACCTATTTCAAGACTGCTCACTTGAAGTTTAAATGAGAGCTTCACTTGCTGTTTTCCTTGACCAAAGCAACTGCTATTGGAAATTTCAAGTCTCTGTTAAAGAGATTTCTAGTTCTTTGTATTCGTGGTCAAATAAAGCCTTTTCACCTTCACATAAATTATTTTTTGTTTTGTGTTGTCAGCTATGTTGAGTTTTTTTTATTTATATCTGAAAAATATTAACTGAGAAAATGAGCAAAAATAATGTTCCTCTATTTTCTTCCTTGCTTCCTTCTCTAGGTTGTGGTTTTAGGAAAAATGAGTTTTTATTTCTATTTTTGAAGGATTGACTACGTTCTATTGACCTTGGTGAACAGAATGCTACTTGGATTTTAATTATTAACTGAAAATTTGAATAGGGGAATTGAACGACAAAAATCATATTATTTCCTTGTTAGAAACTTATTTTTTTCTACTGTTTTCCTTTTATATTGCAAAGGAGTTCATTTTCAGCTTGCATTAAACAGCATGGAGTTCTTTTCAAATCCATTCTCTACTTTCTATCTGGTGATCTCAAAGATTATTTATAATTTACAATAAATAAAGTAGGTGTTTCTTATAGTGTGGAAGATTTGCAATCTTAATAATTTATTCTTTTATTAATTGTTGGTACAATATAGGAATGTTTTTGGAAGTAAAACAAATGTAACAAAGTTGAGAATGCCAAGATGGATATGTGGAGATATTAAATAGAATAATATAAAAATAGTAATATTCAAGAGCACTTGGGGGATAGCTGTAATAGATGATAATATAAGAGAAAACTTGTTGCAATGATGAGGAACAAAAGTTTCTATAGTTAGGAGTAGAAGGCATAAGAACTAGAGAGAGACCAAGAAACATTTGTAATGTAAAAAATGATTTAATTAATTAAATATTATTGATAATATGATTGTGCATATATCTCATTGAAAGGGTGAAATTCATGTGGCTGATATTAAGTAGTTGGACAAGCAAAGTTTCTAAGATGATTCTTCACACAAAAATTCATAGATAACTTTGATTAAGAGGACTTTGTACCTGCATTCCTTTTATAATAAAGTTAGTTGGAATCAATGGTTTGCTTTCATCTTGATGTGGTAGGATCCTGAAAATCTGTTGCATTTATACTATTTTTGGTTCTTTTGGTCATTAGATTTCTTCCAGCGATTTACTGTTTGTTGACTTTGGGAACATAGTATTTTTTGCTTGTTCTTCTTGAATGTCCAACACTGATGGTTAGACAGTTGTGGATTGTTTTTTGGTTCTAACTGACCTTTGCATTAATATGTAAAATTAGAGATGTTTTCTTAAACTCAAACAACAACACTCTTGCAAGAGACTGGTGCATCTTGTAAAAATAATAATCTTTGATATGGGAGGTCAGCTCAAATTAATATACCATGATATTAACTATGGTACACACGCAGAATGCTAACAATGAGTTAGTATCTCGGCAATTTAATTATTTTTTATGTCTAGATGTTTGCTGATTATATAGTGCATCAAATGTTGGAACAAGATAATATCTTTTTCATCCATTATTGTGCATTGTCTGGCCTCATACTTCCTGCATTAATGTTGAGAAGTTCCTCCTTTGTTTATCTTATTCGTCTCATCTTATGCAGCACTGCTGGATGCCCATTCGGTGAAGGCTGTCATTTCCTGCACTACGTCCCCGGAGGCTATGCCGCTGTTTCACAGATGAATTTGAACACCCCTGGGGTTGCTTCTGTAAAGAATGTAATTCCTCCAGCAGTAACCAATGGGCCACCTCCTGCTGGGAAGACTCGCATGTGCAAAAACTACAACACTCCTGAAGGCTGCAAATTTGGCGATAAGTGCCACTTTGCACATGGGGAATGGGAACTTAACAAACCTGCTGTTCCACATTTTGATGGCCGTATGGCGGCCCCATTGGGTGCAAGGATACCAACAAACTTCGAGACACGCCAACCTGCTGGCCTCGCTGCTGCAACCAGCTTTGGAGCCTCAGCCACTGCCAAAATCAGCATTGATGCTTCTCTTGCAGGTGCCGTTATAGGTAAGGGTGGGATGAACACAAAGCAGATTTGCCGCATAACGGGTGTTAAGCTCGCAATACGGGAGCATGAATCCGAACCCAATCTGAGAAACATTGAGTTGGAGGGAACGTTCGACCAGATCAAACATGCCAATTCCATGGTTAGAGAACTTATTGGCAATGTTAACACTGCAGCTCCTATGCCAGCAAAGAGCACACCTACTATTGGAATTCCAGGTGCGATAAGCAACAATTACAAGACAAAGTTGTGTGAGAACTTTGCAAAGGGCTCATGCACTTTTGGTGATCGGTGCCATTTCGCTCATGGGGCGGGTGAGCTACACAAACCCGCTGCTTGAACTACTCTCTACCTAATGCCTCTTCAATTTGTCCTATGAAACTGGCAGTCTTCCCAGTTGGTCGTACATGACTTGGTTTCATTGTAGGATGACTCAGGAGATAATTGACTAAAGTTTATTACGTTGTTACTGCTTTACGTTATGTAATATTGCAGAGAGAGCTTTGAGGAAATCTGTACTATTCAAGGCTTTAGAACGCTATCTTTGATAACTGCAAACTAGCTACTGAATGTTCTGCTTTAGTGCCTGAGGAATTTGTTTGGTTGCCAAGGACACTAAACCTTCAACTTAGAATGCACATTTCCTTTGAATTTGATAATGTAGTATACAAAATATTTCTAAGAAATATATATTGAAACCGACAGTTTTAGCCAGCAAGTAATACGAGGTCGTTTGCTTCGATATAGATTTGTAAATTTAATAGAAAAAAAAATGTTCTGAGACTTTATTCTAACCGTAAAGAGTAGTGTTATTAGATTGGTAAAAGAAAAAAAATGGAAATTCAAAACACCACCGCAAGGGTTATGCAACTCATCGAATTATTTGTTCTCACGGCTGCCTCATTTTGCTTATGTAAGAGTGTTTTTGTTAATAGATTTGGGATTTTGATTTTTAACGAGTTATCTTAATTTTTTAGCGAAGTCCTTATAATTTATAACTCTTCCAGACAGAATTATCGGGGAATTGTCAATAAATCAATAAATATGGGAGGCATCCTGAAAATTACCCAATCTAAATGTCACTGCGTGGAGAAAATCAGAAAACCCTAGGATTTGATCTCCGAGGTATCTCGATCCGTGTTTTCTAGAGGAGGAGTGAGGGGGGAGAGGAGATTGTGAGCCCCGGGATTTAGTCGCCGAGATATCTTGATCCGTGTTTTCGAGGCGAGTGGGTAGGGGCAGAGGAGATGG
>JBBPFQ010000009.1:304614-321105 GCA_037974815.1 Kaempferia elegans
CCAATGTGATGTAGGATTTTGTATGACTCTGCTATCAGAATTGTTATGTACTACCTAACTTTTTCAACATTATTTGATATTTATGTTTGTGTATAATGTATATAATTACATTATTATGCTTTTTGAATTTACATTTCTTGAACCACAGTATGATGTATAGCAGTATAGTGGATGACCATCACTAAAAGACAAATGATGGGAAATACGGAAGAGGCTCAAGTGGTTTTGGATTGAGGAGGAAAGTTGGGTCTTAATTAGATGTTTACAAGATATGACCACTGATCCGCTTTGGAAATCAGATGGTGGTTTTAAGAACAATTACATAAACAAGATAAGAAGGTTGATGATACAAAAGTTGCCCCAGTCGACAATCAGAGTGAAACACATTGACTCTAAGATAAAGTTCTTGAAGAAAAAGTATTATACTATTATTGAAATGTGCAAACAAAGTGGATGTTCTTGGAATGGTATTGAAAAAAAGATTGTGTATGAACTTACATGGTATATAGAATGGATTAAGGTATGCCCAATTCATGTGTTTTATTTTACGATTTTACTAATATTATTTGTTAGATGTATATTTTGATTGCTTCGATGATGAGTATAACAAAATACATGTTGCATAGGTTATGATTTGTGATTATGTTGTACCCTTTTTTTTTTTACAAACTCACAATGATGTGAAACACTTATATAATGTCTCATTCTCTTACTTTACGGATTTGGATTTGTGTATGGCAAGGATTGAGTAACAGGGGATGTGACTGAAGATCCACTTGCTGCGCGCTAAGCAAAATGTAGGAAATATTGATGTTACTTTGCCTATGACAAACAAGAGTGATTCAAATACTGAAGTTGAATTTTTATCTACCATGGAGTCACAACCATCTAATACTTCAAATGCACGTGCATCCAAAAAAAATTCCTTCATCAAGTTCATAAAACTTTAAAGAAGACTAATTTTGTACCTGTGAAGAATGCTGAAACTGAGTTTAAGGAATTTAATGATAATGTTCGGGGTTTAATAAAGAGTCTTGATGGTCATCTTGGCACAATGTCAACTTGGATACAAGGTAATTCATCAAGAATGTCATAAGTTTTTTAACTACTGAAAAGCATGGGTTCAATGGTTCAGATAAATACAAGGCTTCTAAAATAATTTGTCAAGATTCTTTAAATGTTGACTTATTATTCAGTTTAGATTTTGGCTAAAGTGAGGGACTATGTCCTCACTTTAATATAACTATAATTTGTTAAGATATTGATTTTGGAATGGTATCTTTAACTATTGAGGCTAATGTTTCACGAGTAGGTTTATTTTGCTTAAGTCTCATAGTTGATTTTGCATTGAAACATTCATTTGGATAACTCTCATTTTGTGTAAAGTGAGTAGTTAATGTTTAAAATGGTAATGCACAACGTTATTATCTATGTTGTTTTTAGCAATATTTTGAATATATTGTTTGATGTGCTAAATTTATTTTGGTTGAGTAACACATAGTTGGATGGCTCCCTTAGACTACGTTTGCTTAGGTGTAATATAACCGAACTTGTAATATAATCAACTTTGTAATGTAATGTAATCAATATTACATTATTATATTTGGTAAAAAATTATATGTAATATTTGATTACAATGGTGATTACATTGTTTTGTTTGATGCTCATTATTTTTTATAAGAAATGTAATTCGTATTATTATAAAATGACAAAAATATGCTACAACCTCTACCGGCAGGCGGGGGGTTAGCGGCCGATGGCTAGCCGACTGCCAGTGAGGGAGGTGGTGCTAATGAATTTGTTGAGTGTGTGCTTTAATGAAATAAGTTAGGGGTGCTTTTACATATTAAATTTTGGGTTGGAATGCAATCTGGATTACAGAGTGTTTGCTTTATTATCCAGATTATAAAAGTTTATTAACTTTTATAATCGAGATTACATTATATTATAGGGTTAAAATGATATCAAACAAAGTATTCAAGCTCATAATGTAATCTTGATTACATTACAAGGCTAATTACACCTTACCAAATATAATCTTAATGTATCACTAGTCTAGAAAATATTTATCTCAATCATAATATTATGGTAATGGTTAAAAAGGAAAAAGTAAAACTTTATTTCAACTATAATGTTATAATGTTAAAGGTTTAAAAGAAAAGGAAAAATAATAAATAAATTAATAATAGATGTGGAATACATAAACAAATAAAATTTTTTAAAAAATAATATTTTTTCTATGAATTAACTAATAAAGGCAAAACTAAAAATTTATTTAATTCTCATTACTCATATTAATTCCAACCAAACACTACAAAGCAATTATGATTCCCATTGATATCTCAATCAAATCTATTACCATTCCCATTACTAAATTTGAACCCAGTACTTCCTAAATACAAATAGCTATTTAAGATCATAGCAAATGTAAGATTTTGAATTTAATAGTTTTCATATGATATATTTAAATTTACATAGAGGTTACCTTACATGCTTACAAGTTTGAATGACACCGATATGATCTTTTATCATCTTCAAGCAAGCTGTTAATCCCCAAACATCTTTATACATACAGAATTCATTATTTTGTGCTGATCTCACTTCATATCTAAGCCATTACACAAAATGGCCAGCTATTGGATCAGAATTGTCCAACGAACGCTTCCTCTCAGCGAGATAATGCTCAAAGGTCACCCAATTTGTTTTCATGAATGTTGCCACATAAAATAGGCAAACATTGCTATATCTTCATCATCACCTTCATTTATTACTCTACGTAGCTCCTTTACATGAGCATGATCAATCAAATTATCCAAAATCATTGTTACACGTCTACAGGTACGATCACAACGTTCTAGTAAGAAAATTATCAACCGCGAGATTTGCATCTCCATGAGCAACAGCATCCTCTACTTCTGGCATGTAAAGTGTGGATGAGGAAGCCTAAAACAAAAAATTGTGGTGAGTCAAAATTCGATGAAGTGGCCATTTTCCCTAAAGGATCATTCAGCTAAATGTAGCACAGTGATAGAACAAATTCCACTCTAGACAATATGACTACTATTATTCGATTCCATTTTTTTCTCAGATTAGAAATGTATCTGTACTATACTGAATTAATTCCGAAGCAACTTTCAGTTATTAGTATATGCTTAAAAGCATGGAAAGTATTTAATATAGTTATCTAAATGTTCCAAAATCCTTATGTCCAATAGAAGTTCAAAGAAAAATGCAGCTTAAACAAATTTGGATACTCATTTGGCTATAGAAAAAAGACAGGAAACACTAAGAACTACTAATGACGGGACAGGATGGAATAATGGACACTGAGCGCAATTGAGAGGGCAAAAATAGTTCCACTCTAGTTGAAGGAAAAATAATTCTATTTTTCTAAAGTTATAAACTGATTGTATTACTATGTAAAACTATTGTGAGCATTTCCATGATTGTAGCTGTTGCTAAGAATTCATATAGGTGGTATAAGGTATCCCAGTAATTAGGTCAATGGCTATCCAATAATGAGTGGGAATTACATCTCCAGTTCAGTGGGCAGGGACTCTGGATATTCCCATGAACGAATTAGAATTTTTTTACTTAACACATGTGAATAATCACATCCAACCTCATATTCCCTTCCAGAGAATCTCAACTATCTTCACAGTTTCAAGAAAGAAAACTAGAAATTGTACAATACCTTTGTGTCCAGCTGCAACTCTGCATTACTAGAAGTGATAACTGCTCCATGTGCCCTTAACCATTCCTCGCATTCTTCAAATCCATCGATGCTTGCATCCTCAATTTCTTCTCCTGGAGTCGATTTTGAGAAGCCCAAGGCTCGAGTAATATATGAAACAGGGACAACTGGGCGATATGACTTGCACATGCATTTCAGCGCCTCAAATCTCATCTTCTCCATGTAGATATCTATATCAAATAATTGCCTTAAATAATTGTTAACAAATAACACTGAAGTTAAACTGAGAGAGGAGATACTCATGAAGAAAGTGTTTAAGTTGGGTGCTTCTTTGTAGAGTCTGAAATAGAGGATATAATTCCCAGATGAAACAGCAGAGTGAACTGAGAGAGCATGTTTCACGGCTTTATCACTTTTTGCATCGGCTGATAGCCTGAAGACAAATCAATAAAAACATGAGAGAAAAAAACATTGAATAAAAAAGTGTGGAATAAGTAAATGTGTAGTAGCCATTGCACTATTGTCCTGAATCCAGTAAAATATCTGCTTGTTTAACAAACAAATAATGATATCGTAGGCATTAATTGCAATTTGAACACCAACATCATGAATTGTAGGATCATTTTCTACAACATTAAAATGAAGTTAATTCTAACTATGTGGGGTTGTCTATACAAATATTTACCCCCTTAAAATCGATGCAAGGTCTAAGAAAAAAAATAGAATTTTTGATAAGTTTTTGGTTTATTTGATATTAGTTATCTATATTTTGATATTATAGTAGGACACAAATTATAAGTTAGCTATATGCTTTCTTGCAATTTAGATTTATACTGTGGAGTATTGAATTTTGCATTTTATTATGTTTTTCTTGGTTTCAATATGAAATATAAAATAGTTCACTAGGTTAGAAAGATAAATATTTTTAATAGACTTTAAAATTATAGTAAACTGTTATCTAGCTGACTATACATGAAATTTGGAAACATGGTAGTTGCCAAAAAAAAAATCAAAAACAACTGAAATAGTTATATGAAAATCAAGAAAAAGATTGTAAATACCTTGCCATTGATGATAATAACTCTCTTTTGTTGTTGGAGTGCAAGATAATTGACAGCAAATTGTAAGCAGAAAATTCCATATAACATCCCTTGATACCTTCAGCATAGAGCCTCTTCAACTGTGATTGACACTGCAGCACATGCTTATATACATTAAACACAATCGATTGAAGAAATATGGATACTAATGTGCCCTGATAACAAAATGTAACAGAATGCATCACATTTTTTATGCATACAACCAACAAACATAGAAATATCAACATCAATACTGGAAAACATATTGGAGGATGAGTGTGTGAAACTCATGCACACTAAAATGAATAATGTGCTAATATAGTTACAGATACTAAATAACATTTAGATTATTCGTAATATCAAAATATCAAAAAAAAAAATTTTAAAAATCACCCCAAGCTTGTTTGCCTATAATTTGCAAAGTAACATAAAAAAGATCTATCTATTTATTAACAGCTTAGAAGAGTAGATGATACAGCTATATGCCGTTTTTTTTCTATAAGAAATATGCTTCTCACTTTATGTAAGGAAAAAAAATTTGTAGGTTCTGTCAGATGCAAGAGAGACCTGCAAATTACTCAGGATGATCCGTTAGCAACAAGATCCATATGAACTAAGCTAAAAAATGTCATTCAATACTCCAGATGTGAATAAGGCAAAATATCTATTACCCTCAAATAAGAATAAAAAGATAAAAAGACAAGGAGCTAAAATTCAACTGGGAAAACAAAAAAAAAACATTGATAAACATACAAGAAAGCAAGGGAACAACCTGATTGTACTCAGGCAAATCACCAGCTTCCAGAGCCAACCTAGCATGAGTTTCATACACCTATAATAAAGAATTCAAAGACTAAGCATGTGACCTTTGTGCTGATAGAATGAAGAAAAGGTAAAATCTTAGGTTACTGAATGGACAAAAAAACTTGTTAGCTATTTTACTTGTTCCAAAATAATAACCATTTGAAAACAATAATTTCCAAAGATATACTTAATTCACCCAATCAAAGCTTTACAAACCTTGACAGTAAGTGCATTCTGAATTCTTTGTACAGTGAGATCTTGGCGAATGGATTTTAGTTGATCACATCTGTAAAGATAACTCTTTTGAGATGTCTGAACCATATGTAGAGCTTTTTCCAATATTTCTTCTGGCCTTACCTGAAAAGTAATGTCTAACTCATTATAAAGAAAAATAGATGTGCAGAAGTCCATAAATATTATTGGAGGCAATAATGGTGGCACTAAGAAAAACTATCTTTATGTCAGGAAAATAAATTATACCGAATGAAACAAACAATTATTACAGTGGAAGGTTCAGGTGCAGATGTAAGACGAAGATAGCGTTTCTCAATTTCCTGGCAACTCCCCTTGACTGTGAGAGAATCCCAGTCAATGTCCTCCACAGCCTTGGTTTGACCATTTTCATAACTTGTAGGTTTTAGCAAACCACTGATTCTACTTGTATATGTCCCACTTCCGGCAGCAATTTTAGACCTGGAAGTTTTCAAGTCAGTTTGGTTTCCATGTCCTTTTTCAAAGCGTTTAACCCGGTTTTCACGCCTTTTCTTTTCCTCAGGTGAATCAGCTAGAGCAATTGCACTAGCATAATACTTTGTCAGGTTTTGCTCTTTGTCGCTATCACTTGAATGATCAACATTTTCAGTTGTACTCAAAGTGTGAGAAAAGCGTGGCTTCTTCATAGCCCGCTGAGAAAATTTTGGTAAAATAGATTGCTGTTGAGAGGGAAGAAACTTATAGCCAACCGAACCATTAACTGACTTGCTTGCAGAGTTTTTGATGACAACCTGCAAATGATCAATCAAATACCAAAATTAAACCAAGAAGAAATAAAATGGATATATATATATATAATAGGACTATAAATACTCGCAATAATTTGCATATCAAAAATTTGTTAAAAATAGAGTTGATGTTAGGTTTTCATAAGGAATTCATTAAAAAAACTATCAACTTGAAATTTAATTTTAACCTAAACTGGATTTAGCATCAATTTTAATTGATTTAAAAAAGGATGATGCAAGTGATCCAGTATCCAACAGCAATCTTCAGTAATTCATGTGGGCAGCAACAACTACAAGTTTAATGAGTGTCTTTTTTACTACTAAAAGCAACAAGACTGGCAAGGCATCTAAGGTGAGACCATTTCCTCTCCATGTGGATTAATAATGATTTGTGCTGATTATTTTCTATTATTGTATCAAATTTTGCTAAGGATGGTGGAGAGGTAATGAGCTACAGCAGATTTGTTTGGGCGAACAATGGCCACTACTATTTTTGGTAGGATTAATTCCAGAGTGAAAGTATTGCAATCAGAGAGAACCTGAGGATATCTACTATTTTTATTGTGATATGGTGTTAATCATTGAATTTTTATTCACACTGATGAAGCTTCAGTAGGTCCCAAGAGTTTTGAGCCTTTCTTAATTATAGTTCTCTCTGCTTATGATGATTAAACAAATTGAGATAACTGAAGGTTCTTCCCTGTTGCATCAGTGGGTGATGACCACAGTTACAAGAGGTTTGTACATTGTACCACCGATGGTCATTTTGTGATCATTGCTGTAGAAGGCTACCTTTTCAGTTGCTTCAACTTGTCCCATGCTGATATTTTTTGTTGCATTATCATCAACAGATGTGAGTTTATCATTCAAGTTCTCATCCGCAACTGGTTCCCATCGACTTCTTCTCCTGCTAGGGCTCCGTTTAGTAATAGGCCATTGACAGCCACTCTGATGATCACTGCATAAAATAAAACCATCAAGAAGTCATTAGAGTTATGTAGAGCAGTGAATATTGGCAACTAGGAAAGATAGCACTAAAGCTCATCATCCCTCTTCCCCAAAACTAAAGCTCATCATCCCATTTAACTTATTGTCAAGGTTCATGAGTTGTTTGAAGAATCATGACAATATCTAATATCCATAAATTGTGGGATACCTTTGCTCAACTGGCAACGTGAAAAGTGGTTCAATATCCCATTCTTTAGTAAACAGTGTTCCATCGGCAGTTGTTTTGGCAATCACCTATGCAGAAATCAATGGAAAAAAACAAAATGATGAGAAAATAGCTTAAACATCATCACCTACACAATAAGCATCAGGGAGTTGTCTACCCACGAAAAAGAAAATCATCAATATCACATAGATATAAAATCAAAATCTTCAAAACCAAATTAATTGGAAATTTTCAGTGGATTTATTTATGTTGAATTATCTTCTAAATTATTATTCTATCTTGTATGATTAAAGATTGTGATTTTGAGAACACCTGAGTGAAGGGAAATTTTTAGTTGACTACTGATTGTTAAATATGTTCTAACTTATAATTTGACTTGTGGAATTTCAATTTTTGTCAAATTTCAATAGAGATGTATCATCCAATGCACCTAATTTCAAAACTCTTAACTATTAAGTGTGGACTTGCTTCTCAACACTCAATTGTTAAGTAAAATAGTAAATCATACAAACCAAATTGATCTTATTGCATGTAATATCTCATAGAAAGAGTTTCCATTATGTATCATTTTACTTCCATCTTCAATTTTGTAGGAAAAAAGCAAGGAAAAAAGGAAATATTTGGAGGTATTCAATATTTGTTTAAAAAATTGACAGTGGATCCACCAAAAGCTCATTCAAAAGTACCAGAGAATCTCAACTGAGTAGATATTTAATTTCAAAATAGTAAAAGAAATTTTATTTCCCATTTTTTTACACAGTGGACTATGATTATTTCTATGGAAAACTTTGATGCGTAATTGTCTTTGAAATCAAACTATACTTTGCTCATCATAAACTGTGTCAGAGCAGAAAATCAATAAACTGAAGATTAACTACCTAAATTTCGAAAAAGAAACATGAAAGATTTAAATAGAATGAAGGAAATTCATATCAAAGCAAAAGGCAATAATTTTGGGCTTAGTCAAAGGTTCACCTCCTTCAATATGTTTTCATTAGCAGACCTTTGAGAATCATCCTTGCAACGAGCAAAAGACCTATCCACGTAAGCACATAATGATGGCGGGAAGGTTCCCTAATAAATATATCAAAAGCAGACAAAAATGGTGAAAATATATGTTTGGTTTAGATAAATAATGCAATAAAGACTTTGTGCCAACTATGAAGCCGACGTACTATAACTTACAGTAAATATACAGCAATCTACAACATATAACAGTCTTTTTTTTTTTAATTAGAAACATGAAAAAAAGAACATTCACATGCCTCCTTGTTCCAAACAAAGCCACGGGCAGCATGAGAAAAAAAATGTAAACAATCACCTTGGTCTTCCCATGGTCTTCTACTGAAGATTTATCACTAGGCTTTGGCATTGAGACACTAACATAAGCTGGTCTAGTTGGTGCATTGATAGCAGAACTCTCCTTTTGTGTCTTCAACAAACTAACTCCCACGTTTGGAGCAATCCTAGGATTTGTAGGTATCTGCACTTTAGAAAACTGGCGTACCTCTGTAGTTGGGGCTGTTTGTTGAGGTGTCTGAAATATCTCCGGAACATGATTAGAAGTAGAATGTTGAAAGTGGGGAGCTTGTGAATAAATAACCTTTGGTTGATTATCATGGTTCTCATTTGGAAGAGGAGCTGGTTTCGATAGATTGTTGAAGTATGATTGTTGATTAACTGGAGGGGTCTGCATCGCAGGAGGAGCAGCTTCCCAAGTTTTGTTCACGTTATACGGTGTAGCAGCTTCCTAACACCATGAATAAAAATAAAAAATATCTTCAAACAACTGATGCAATAGCAACTTCTATAAGCCACTAGAAAACAACTTCTATAAGCTACTAGAAAGAAAGAATCAGATAGAAAATACTCAATATTAGATGCATACAAATGATTCGCTAAAATACTGCATAAACCAAATGGAAACAAAATATAAAACCTAGAAGATAAACTTTTTGATGATCACATAACTCACAACAATATGATTTAACATAGTAATTCATTTTGTCACAAACTAAAAGAATACTCAGTTTTCACATCCAAAGCAAACTTTATCCTTGTCCTTTCTCCTTATTGATGATTTAACTTCAATGTTTCCGGAAGTAAAAGAAACCCTAAGTTCATTTTAATATTAAAGTTCAGGACCATTTTTCCATCAGTGCATGCAAGTTGGTCAACTTTATTTAAATAGTTTCAAGAATTAAGTAGAAACTATAATATCGATATGAGAAGTAGCCCACTTATAGGTAGTAAGACTATATATTAGTAAGGTAATCAGTAACAATATCCTCTAGGAATAGTGAAAGCATAACAATATTGGAATTTAAGATTGGGACTGCAGGATTGTCAGAACTTAGAATTTAAAAAACAATTATTTTTCAAAAATAATATTTGAAAAATACTATCATTGTGTTATTTGTAACATATCTAGAATTAGGCGCATAAGGTCCTAAGATCTTGATCGTGACCTCCAAAAATTATGGTGCAAATAACATATGTACACGGCTTAGTTCCTAGGCTGTGTTATCGTTGTATTTACATATCTAGAATTTGAACCGTAAGGTCCTATGATCTTGATAGCAATCTTAAAAACTATAGTGGTAATAATATTCACTCATCTTAGTTCTTAGGCTGTTTTTCCTAGGAGGATAGAAAAAGGAAGAAAAAAAAAGAGAGGTATAAATTTCACTAAACAAAAACAAAAAAGATAAAATAAAACGCAACAGGTGGAATCAAAGATTTCAATTCGGTCACACACCTTAAGGTGATTGGTATCAAATTTTTGACATCCCTCTATCCCAATCAAGGAGACATGACTATATGGTTTTTGGTTTAAAGTATATACAAGAATGTTTTTTCCATCAAGAATTCCTATTCAGCTCTTCGAAGTGACTTGAGAGTCAAGATGACATGGGAGTTAAGGTGAGATAGTATATGTTAGTGTGACGACACTCCCAAGTAGTCAATTTTGATTCTGTTGTTTTGATGTGTTTGGCAAAAAAGTTAAGTCAAAATCATCTTCATTTTTAATGTGTATACCAAGCGTGAAGGAGCTTGGCACATGAAGCTGGTGGAGCATGTTGACTTGACGGAGCCAAGTCGGTTTTATGTGATTGTGAATTTGTTTGTGCTTGATGGCTCAAGGATCCATATCAAGTGAAGCAAGGCAAAGGATGGAATGAAACAAGCTTGAGGAGCTTGGAGGTGAACTCTAGGATGATAAGGAGCATAAAACATCTGCGAATTTGAAGGATTGGAAGCTCATAACGAGGTGAACTTGAAGGTGAAGCGAAGGATGGCAAGGAACAAACTTCAATAACTTGGTGCATCTAAGAAATTAAAGGCCTAGAAAGTGAACTCCAAGATGGCTTGTAATGAGATGAACTTGGAAACAAGAGCATGGAGCGTCTGCTGGTTTGATGAATTGGAAAGCACAGCATCTAAAAGAATGAAGGCCAATTAAGTGAACTCTTAAGGCATCCTGTAATGAGATGAACTGGAAGTGAGACCAAGGATAAACATGGAGTAAACTTGAAGAGTTTGGTGCATCCAAGGGACTTAAAGACTAGCAAGGTGGACTCTACAATAAGGAGTGTCAACAGCATTGAAAACATGGAGGCATGAGAGATCGAGAGATTACATAAGTGAAAGTGAAATTTTAGATATTGTGCATTTGGGCAACATCATCTGGATAATGTGTTCAGTTAAGCACAAGTTATCAGTTTGCAGTGTGCATTGATTTCGGCCAAAAGCCTAACTACAACCAAATTATGATTAGAGCTAGTGATACTAAAGTAATAGTATATTGATTGTATCATCCAGTGTAAATAATAAGCATAACACACGTACTAGCCGCATGTTGAAAGGCACCCTGAGATAAGGTAGGGACAAGTATCTTAAACTATGTCAATTACAATGTCAAACTAAAACAGCCTTGGTATTAAAAGACAATGCTCGAGTATACTGTCATGCCCTTAATAAATGTGAACCTCTTATAATTCATCATAATATAGTTCTTTAAGAAATTCCTCATGCAAATCCTTGTTCATAACACCTCAAATATTTAGAAATTAGAGGGAGACATGCCTTCACAAAGAATGATTGAAAAGAATACATACCTGAAAAGAAGATACACCAGGCGGCTTGGAATCTTCTCTCCATGATGTTGTGCCAGGTGGAGGTGGCTGGTTACTGGAATATGGATAACCAGCCCCGACACCAACAGCTGAGTATCCAGCAGACTGAAGACTGGGGGCAGCATGTGAGTTATCAGTCCCTGCTATCCCATTAACAGCAGGCATAGCTTGGTTGTAACAATAAGGCCACTTGTTATATTGTGGCTGATAATAAAGAGAATTTGTTGATACAGTTGTAGGACTCTGTGCCACGGTTGTTGCAGAAGTTGTGTAGCTTGAATAAAGATGCTGAGGGTAGTTATGATAGTTTGCATCATTCCAGAAGCCTGTCTGATAATTGTAGATGTTGTTTTCATACCCTGTTCCGGTCTGATTATCAGCAGCATTGTAATAAGTGCCTAAATAACTAGTAGGAGCAACATAAGATCCTGAATTCGGAAATGCGCTAAGAGGCTGATATGCAGCACCTGGATTTTGATCTCCTTCAACTTGCTGAGTCGTAGAATCATTTCCCAGTGGATGATTGTTATAATAATAGTTCTGGAATCCCACTGAATTATAGTTATATGGTACAGTAGAACTTGAGTAAGGTGCATAATCCGTGTATGGTTGTGTAGAATTCACTCCAACTTGATTTGACGAGGTCGATGCATGAGATGTGAATGTCATTCCTTGGGCATCTCCTGACATAGAGACCTGACTTTGTGGATCATAATCATAGCTAGAATTCAGCACGCTCTGCTCTCCAGTGGATGAGGACCAAGATTGAACAGCAGGATGTGATGATGAATACAAAGACCCATGTGTTGTTTGTGCCACATCCACAGCCTGTACCTGGAAATAAATGTTGACAAAGAATCAACTATCCAATAAAAGGTGGAATTGTTCAAAAAATACAATCATGTTGTGCAAAACTTCAAAACACGATAACGTGCATAACCTTAACATAACATGAGAAAAGGCAAGAAATTTATATACAAAATGAGTTATTAATATTCAGATTACGAGTACCCTCTCCCATGTAAAGGTGTAAAATGAGCCAAGCTATCCATACCCCTATATACGTCACAGAACAGCTTGGGCCGTGCTCGGTATGTCTCATGTTGACCAGAGTCATATCGGTGTAACTCAGAACACCCAGTGGTCCAAACTAAGCGCCAAGATTGCAACACACAGGGCAAGTCATACCCGACACAATCCATGGTTTGACTTCAGCTTCATTTTTTATTTATACATTAATAATAATATTATAGATATTAAATATTATTTAATAAAAATATCAACTTTAATATCAAGATTTTTTATTAATCAAATTTTATATAAAAAATCTTATTTGAACAAATAATAATCTTTAAATGTATCCTTTTTATTTTTACAATTATTGGATTTGCAATCCTGCCTGAGCCAGCACATTCCCCAATGGGACTAAGATAGATTTATTATAGAAGTAAGCATTAAATATGCAAGAAATATCAATTAAGTATATCAAACAATAAAAGGAAACTTCATTGAAGGAAATTTTGATTATTCAATTGACAATTTAATGTAGTCAAGTTCCAACAGGATTAAGATAAATTTATTATAGAACTAGAAGCATTAAATATGCAAGAAATATCACGTAAGTATATCAAATAATAAAGGCAGACTTCATTAGAGGAAATTGTGATTATTCGATTGGCAATTTAATGTAGTCAAGTTCAAATCTTTAGCAACAGTATGCAGATACTTCTAAAGGAATAGTATAAAATAACTTGTAAAAGCACCTGCTGAAAATAGTAGAATTCAGACTTTAGCCAAAGGGGAAAAAAACAAATTGCAAATTTATGCAGATTGATAAGCCATTAGAATTACCATCACACAATAATGAATTAGAACATGATTAAACATGTTCAACAAAAAATGAGTAAGGTACGCCAAGAAAAGCAACTACTTAAGGCTTGCAAATTATAACAATACAGAAAAGCAAGATAAATCTTTTAGGCTGCTGTGATGAGGAAACAAGAGAAGCAAACATAAGATTAGGTAAAAGAGTTTTTAAACCAATCCTACATCACATCTAATTCAAATTAATAATTGAATGCTTCAATAGTTCAATATAGCATTTGATAGCTTAGAATAGATTGCCTAGGTATTAAAGTTTGATTTAACAGACACATAAGATTGCTATTAATAATTTGTACAGCTGCATTGCAAAATTGATTATCATCCAAAATAAATAACTAGTGTTTCTATTCTCCTGCGTATAACTAGATATCACAAATGTATATATACCTCGGTGGATCTCGAATCAACTGTGGTGATGGGCTCGGCACCCTTACTTGTCATCCCACCAGAATCTGACATTGGATCAGCAAATACTTGGATTCAACAACTCAAGACAACTAAAAGATGGAAAGGAAAAAGTAAATTATCCTCGCCACAGAGAGAGCCAAAAAAAAACAAAAAATCAATAAGGCAACTCTATATTGACTAAATCAAAAGCAAAAGGAAACAAGGTAGACAGAAGGAGACAAACAGACTAGAATAAACGAAACTAAATAGGAGGAAAAAATGGAAAAGTAAAACAAGGATGTATTTGTTCTTTGCTGTCAGCACTTCTCAATTCATGCAAATAAGAGATACAAAATATAAAGAAAAAGGTGAAAAAAAAAACTCAGAAAGAACAATGGGAGAAAACAACAATCTCTGTGAGATCAGTTTTATTACTGTTTACAACTGAAATCTTTTTCATCATTTTCAGTTCACTGATAAAAGTGAGGAAGAAATTCAGACTGAATTGAAAATTGGATTAATAACCAAGAGTCAGTTAAATCAACCTATTTTTTTATATTTTCTAACGATCAACCCTCATACTAGTGGTTAAAACCCTCATACTAGTGGTTGAACAAGGTTCATAAATTAGGACTGGGTCGCAATTTATGGTCAATAAACATTAAATGGGGGTATAAAAGCACTGAATTAATGCTAAAAATAAAATGTATGTGACTATAGAAAAGACAACACTTGACATATATATATTAAAAATTCCAAACATTTGGTTTTGTTCAGTTATTGAATTTTTTTTCTATTTTTAATTTTTATTTCCACAAAAAAACAATTTGAAAATTGAAAAAGAAAAATAAATATTTAACATTAACTTATTTGACACCTTTGAATTTATTAGAGGTGAACGGTGTGCATAACTTCAGATGAATTAGGGTGTGCACAACTTCTTTATGCCATAACACAGTTTAGAGCAATATGACTGAAACTTAAGGATTTAAAACCATCTTGACCATGAAGATGAATGATCACAAAACAAAATAAATAATAATAATTCAGAATCAACAGTAATAAGGATGTGAGAACGATCAACCTCAACTCAAGAAGCTTTTGCTCCAAGCACACCTTCAATTCCACCTCACCGAAACTAACCTGCAGAAAACCGCCTGTATATGATATCTGCGTAAAAGAAAAGAGAAACACGAGATAAACAGGATAAGCAAGAGCATTTAGATAGAGGGAAACATAAGATGTGCATATGCTACCGTAAATAAAAGTAAACAATAAACAAAATTACCGAGCTGCTCACGAAACGCAACGGATATGCTCCACTAGAAATTTAAAAAAAAAAAAATTACAGATGTGATCAAAGAAACCCTAGCAAAATTTTCTAGAACCCAAGAGATACACAAGAGATCTCGTGTTTTAAGAGTTGAGCATGATATCCTCCTTCTGCCGCTGCTTGGCTTGCCCCCACCAAAGCCTCGTCTACTTCGGCGCCTGCAAAATCGGAGAATTGGGGCAGGAGAGCGAAGAACCTCCCACGGTGGCTCCGCGGTGGAAGCCTTACCGGCCGGCGCCCAACAAGTCTTGAGGATTCCGGAACCGACAAGGAAAGAGGAAAGCACCACGCTCCTGTCCACGCGTCGCCGTCGGCGGCGCCGCACCAAGCTTTCGCGGGTCTGGGAAGGGGGGTAGGGCACCGGATCGAGCGCGATGTCGCGATCTGGACGAGGGAGTTGGGCTGGATTTAATTTCAAGTTTACCCTCGTATTTGAAAAGGGAATTTAGAACGATTAATCGAGCATAATTAATTAATTAATTAAGAGAAAACAAGTTAGGGATGGATTTAATTTCAAGTTTACCCTCGTTGATTTTTTTTTTCATTCGAAATAACCGAACAAAATTATTTCAGAATATTATTTTTTTAATAGATTTTTTTTTTACCATTTTCTTTCTCTAGTTATTTTCTTTGTTTTAGGAAATGCTTTATTAGAAATGGAATATTCAGAGGAATAACCTGAAGAACAAAATTTTTTTTATTATTTTTTATTGATAGGAGTATTGATTAATGGAAGGAAAGTATTACAATATGAAATATGTCTCCAGGGTAAGATTACAATATGATATTTATAAACATACAACTATGTATTGGTTGTTTGTTTATGACTTTCGCTATAAATTGTTTAAACATTCAAAAAGAATATTTTTCAAAATTTTCACACTGTTTTTTTAAACCATACATGATGTACCATATTGTAAATCTAACAATTCTAATGAAACAGTACTAGTCATAAATAGTGCTATCGATAAAAAAAAAAAAAAAAAAAACTATTCTTCG
>JBBPFQ010000009.1:440210-450686 GCA_037974815.1 Kaempferia elegans
ATAATTTTTCTTTGTAAAGGGACTATACAGAGGAGCACAGAAAAATGAAATGAAACTTGGCATTTGCTCAAGAAGTAATGATGTGGTAGAACCCATGATAAAGCCTCAGTGGTTTGTTGATTGCAAAAGCATGGCAAAACTAGCTCTTGATGCAGTCATGAGTGATAATGATAAGAAGATTGAGATTATACCACATCAGTATGAGCAAGAATGGAAAAGGTAAATCAAACTTTTGGCTAGCTGATAGCCTGATACTAAGATTTTGTATATATTTTTTAGTCCTGTACTATGATCTAGATACCTAAGTTTATTGTTTTTATTTATCATGTATATTTTTAAGTGCAGATGGTTAGAGAATATACGGGACTGGTGCATTTCAAGGCAGCTTTGGTGGGGCCATCAAGTTCCTGCCTGGTATGTGATACTAGAAGACGATCAGCTTAAAGATGTGGGTTCTTACAATGACCATTGGGTGGTTGGAAGAAATGAACAGGAGGCACTCATGGAGGCAAACAAGCTGTTCTCTGGGAAGAAATTTGAGATTACTCGAGATCCGGATGTTCTAGATACATGGTTCTCATCTGGTCTTTTTCCACTATCTGTTCTTGGCTGGCCAGATGTTACTCCTGATTTTAAGGCATTTTATCCTACTTCATTGCTTGAAACGGGACATGATATCCTTTTTTTCTGGGTTGCACGGATGGTTATGCTGGGGATGCAACTTGGAGGTGATGTGCCCTTTAGAAAGGTAATAAATCTGACAGTTTTTATAATGAGGGATTATCTAGCAGCTTAAAATACTGGAAACACTTCATATGGTTTAAATTTGAGGACTTAAAAAATGACACTTATGGCAAGGTAACTTCTAAAAAACATTTGTGAACTATCCTACCCATAAAACTTGGGTTTGAACAACAAAGAGTCGTTTGAATTAGCATATAATAAAAAAAATCAAATTTGTTGTTATGATGTTTTGACCAACCCAAATACACTGCCTACGTTTTAGTGGGAATCAAATTGTCCTACATTGTCTGAGTATTGATGGCTCTATAATCAATCAGGACAGTGATTATTCAAAATTGTAAATTTGGTGAGACATGTCATTATGATTAATTTTACCAAATTGAACACTACCTAGTACTTGGTGAAAATCAAATTGGCTTAAATGGGTTTTGCTATCTATTTATTTGGGCCAATGTTGAAAAGAGAGAAGAAAAAGAGAGACAAATAGTGACAAGCATTTGTAGAGACGTAAGATTAAAAGAATAAGAAAGAGAAGGTAAAATAAGAATGTGACTGCACCTTGCTGCAGTATCCTTTTCTTCGCTGGTATTCTTTTCTTACTCAAAAGTTTGGTACTGGTACTTGTATGCTCTGCTGCCAGATTGAGTATTGAACCATTGGCTATGGAAAGCCTTAGCAAATGACATTGTACTGTGTAATTAAATGAGAGGTTTTAAAATTGAATGTTTTCTTTAATCTTTCAAGGCAACTCAGCTGGAATTGGAATCAATATGATACATTACCACCAAATGAATGTTCTTTCGGCATCAATCTCACAATGCATGTGATGGTTCGGCATCTAGTTTTCAATTTGGAGTAATTGTATCTCTTTAACATGTTTAATTATAGAATTATTTGTTATGACCTGTTGGTGACAACCTACTGTTCTTGTTGCGGTTTGCCAAGATATTGCATGCACGCTTCTAATCATCTTATGACAGTCTTCTTATTCATCAACTCTGAAGCACCATACTTGGAAAATAGATAATGATATACACTGTCCAGTCATATATCTACTCTATCGTCTAGCTGCTACAAAAAGATGCCAATATAAAATGTCTTGAAAAAGACAACTTAGTTTGTTTTTAATTGCCACTCTTTGCCATTAGAGGATGTTGTGTTGTTTATTAAGTTCTTGTAATGTTCATAAACTCTTAGATGAGCAAGTTGCTTGAGTACTCGCTTCTTAATTATCTACAGGTATATTTGCATCCTATGATACGAGATGCACATGGCCAGAAAATGTCAAAGTCAAAAGGTAATGTTATTGATCCACTAGAAATAATAAATGGAATCTCACTAGAAGGCTTGCACAAACGTTTGGAAGCTAGTAATTTAGACCGAAGTGAACTTGAAAAGGCTAAGATGGATCAGATTAAAGATTTTCCAAATGGTATTCCTGAGTGTGGTGCTGATGCCCTCCGCTTTGCTCTTGTTTCATATACAGCCCAGGTTCTCCACTGCACATATCTAATTTGCAATTCATAGCTTGCCTTGTTAAACTAACATGTGTTTCTTGTATAGTCGGATAAGATCAATCTGGATGTCTTGAGAGTTATTGGCTATCGGCAATGGTGTAATAAGTTGTGGAATGCTATACGCTTTGCCATGTTGAAACTTGGAGATGATTATGTTCCTCCCCAAAAGATTGATGTAAAATCCATGCCACCTGTTTGCCAGTGGATTCTTTCTGTCCTAAACAATGCTGTGGCCAGAACTATATCTTCCTTTGAATCGTACAAGTTCTCAGATGCCACTACAGCGGTATACTCATGGTGGCAATTCCAGCTCTGTGATGTATTCATTGAAGCTATCAAACCTTACTTTACTGATTCTAAGTTTGAGTCTTCAAAAGCAGCCTCAAGACATTCTTTATGGATTTGTCTAGACACTGGTTTGCGTTTGCTACACCCCTTCATGCCATTTGTTACTGAGGAATTATGGCAGCGTCTTCCTCAAGCAGAAGGAAGCTCCAGGAAAGAATCAATTATGATATCAGAATACCCTTCAGTGGTGGAAGTAAGCATGCCCTGCTCTTTTGATACATATTTTTTTTGCCAAGTTTTAAAACACTATTTCTGACATCTTTCTGTAGGCCTGGTCAAATACCAAAATTGAGAATGATATGGATATAGTCAATGGTGCTGTAAGGAAGCTTCGATCCTTGCGGCCACAAAGCGACAAGAATGAAAGGTTTTTTAAATAGGCTTTCTTTCAAAACAAGTTCTTATTCCTCATCGATTGGAGTTTTTTAATGACACGGTTCTAGATCTGCATGATGCATTCCATTATATTGCACTATCCATCGGGAAATGCTATTTTAGTGGTATATATCATCACCGAACTATACTAGTCTTGACTACTTGGGATTGGCTGCATGCATCTTGTATGCCTGTTAACTTTAGGCAACAACTATATTATGAAGTATGAACAATATATGCTTATGACCTTTAGTTACATTTATTTGAAATATATATAAAATACTGGTTCAGTTTGCCTATTTAGCTTCAATGCAATATCATGCTAGCTGAAAAGTATCTTCCTGAATATCCGATAATAATAGTTCATTTGTCAATGGTCAGAAACTTAATTAATTTCTGTTTATACCCTCATTTGCAGATATCCAGCTTTTGCACTTTGTCGCGGACATGATATCGCCGAGATCATGAGATCCTATGAGTTTGAGATTGTAACACTTGCTGCTATCTCATCGTTGAAGGTTATATGCTCTGTATACTACTTATTGGATATCCAATGACGCATCTTTGTTCTATTCTCGCAAAATAGAATTTCTCCATGTTAATAACTCATCCATTTGAATTTCCAACTTTATGATGTTAATTACGTGATTTTAATGCAATGATCTTCTTTGGTCAAATATTGTTTCTAACTTTTTACTATCTAACAAGAAAATAAGATAGCAAGCCTTTAAATCCTTCTTTGAACTCTGTCTCTGTGTTATCTTCATTTCGTTCCACTCCAAATCTTCTTACTTGAATACTAAATAGATTGTTGTCTATTTTTGCAGGTTTTGAGTGAGAATGACATGACTCCAGCTGGATGTGCAGTTGATGTTGTCAATGAAAATCTTTCTGTATATCTCCAACTCCAAGGAACACTTAATGCAGAAGCTGAACGCGATAAGTTGACGAAAAGGAGGGAAGATACACAGAAGTAATTTTTACCACTTGCATTTTTTCTAATACTATTTATCTTCTTTCTGGCTTTAAGTTAATTAACTTGCTACTTTTTTGCTTCTCCCATTCACAATGGCACTGGCAGGAAGCATGATCTTTTGGCACAGGAGATGAATAGTTTAGGTTACAAGGAAAAAGCTCCTCTGAGCATCCAAGAAGAACAGATGAAGAGACTGAATGCTTATCTGGAAGAACTTAAGATTATTGATGAGGCTGAACAGGATTTGGAGAGGAGGATACACGAACAAAAGTAATTGTAGTCTCCAAAGCACATTGGATACATTTGTAATCGTATTTTTGAAACATGTTTAAGTTATTGGTCCTTTATACATGAATAATTGTTTACTTTTCTTCCTTTGAATGTTTGATCATGTTCTTAGTTTTTTTTTTTTTAACAAGGCTTTGATTGTGTATTTACATGTATTAATTGTGATTCTGCTGCATAAATAGCCTTTTAATCTCATGAGAAGAAATAATTGAGTACAAGGTGACCAATTAAGTCCAAAATTAACAATATAAAACATCTTCTGATTCTTGCTTAATGATGTAAACGATTTTATAATTTAAGTTTCATACTCGCTTCATCATTTTCTCCTTTATTTAAATCTTTGATAATTTATAGAATAAGATGAGAATTCGATTGAATAATTCTTCTTTTTAACCCTCTTTTATTGTGTTTCTTCTATCAAGAAGACCTATTCCAACCAACTTTTTTTATTTATTAAAATAAATGTATTTTCTTTTATAAATATATATTTTTGGGTTTAAACCAAATCAAAAATTATATTCCAATATGCTTCTATTTTTTTTTCTGTGGAAATAGATTTCATAAGGCGTAAACTTAAATGTCACCAACCACCTCTCCAAATAATTAAACTCTTTAATATTCGAATCTCAGTTATATAGAATATTTTCTTTCCAATAAAAAATTAGTTTAAGAATGTCGATCATTTAGACGAGCCACATAAGTACTTTTTGATTTATCTTGATATGGTCGGTAAAAAATTTACGTGGGAGTAGGTTGATTATCTCATGATTAGTCAGTTTAAAGAGTTAAATAGCCGACAAAAAAAAAACAATATTTACATTAGAGTTCAATTTAAAAAAAAAAACATAATTTAATCAATATATAAGACAATTTTGTTCACCTAAAAAGGGACAATTTCACTAATTTCTAAAAATAAATGGACCCATCCACCTAACTATATTCTCTCTCAAATATCTTAGTTAATAATTGGATAATTTACAATAACACACCCTTTAAAATTTAAATTTATCAGAAAGAGCTTTTATAATAATTATTTTTTTTCATTTATCAAAAGTGTAGAATTGTTTTACAAAACAATTTACAAATTTTAAACTATTTTATTTAGATTATTTTGAGACCTATAATGATCAAAATCTTTCATATTTTGTAGGTATGTTTTGGTAAATTCTCAATTATAACTATTTCATAAAATAATTTTACAGTAAAATTTTCCAATATATATCTATATACAGATAGATATAAGAAAGTAATTCTACGTGGTATATTTATAGACTTAATGGTTAAAATCCTTCCAAACTTCATTTTGAAGGTGTAAATTATAAATTCATAAATTAGTTTACACTTTGAAAAATTAATTAAAAAATGGGCACATGGTAATTTGTAAAATAGTTTGAGATGTTAATTTTCCATTAAAATGAGTATTTTTAGAAAAAAAAAATAAAGTACCATAAATTTTTATCCAATATTTTAAAACTTACCTTTATCAAAATCTTTAATTTTGAAGGCACAATTAATAAAGTCACACTGTAACAATTTTACCCTTTATCAAAGTGCTCTGACAAATTTAATTGATAAAATTGATAACAACTTCACATAGTAGTTATTTAGATATAAATACTCTCTCTATTTATTTTATTACATTTTTTAATTTAAATGAAAAATATTATTATAGTCCATTTTCAATGTCAAACAATTTAGTATTATAGAATTTATAATTTAGTATTATAGAATTTATATTGAAGTAAAAGGTAATTATGCTCAACTTAAGTGTCTCTTGTAGTCCATTCGTTATATAAAAAGAGATAAATTAAGTGTTTAGATTATAACTGAGTAATTGACTGTTAAGTTGATTAGAAGGTAAGAGTGATTTTTTTTTTCTGAGGAAATAAATCATTATGGAATTTATATTGTCCATCTGTAAGTAGATGTTATTAAAGTTTTTAATTTTGATTGTTAAGAGTAAGACACATAGAAAAACATAAATTTATGCTGCAGAAGAAAAATAAATCTGATTTAGTCATTAATTGTATTATCAGTTTCAACATGATATGCATGATTAACCTAACTTCTAGTATTGTCAATTTATAACATTAGACATAAGTGTGATTAATATTTTCATTATATTCTAATTATTAAAAGAATCTTGAAATATCAATAATTTAAGCACCTGTAGTTTAATTTAATTATTATTTTTGATATATTAATTAAAATATTACATTATATATAATTTTAATTTATATATAAAGAAAATGACAAATGAGTATTTATTTAGTTGGTCGGATGTACGTCATTTTCTGCGAAAGAAGGAGCGGCTCACATTTTATTTATTTATGGAAATACTACACGATTCAATTTTCAGATGTCTAATTAACTATTTAAAGTGCCTAATAGCTATATCATAGTTCTAGTCTTTAGGGTATAGAGATAACAATTTCATCTGAACTCGATTATTATATATATATATATATATATTTTTTAGTTTGCATATCCACGTTTGACGACCAACGTGAGTGACCCTCACCAAAGACGTCTTCCATGCGCCCAGTGCAGGCAACCGTCACGAAAGACGTCTTCCATGTAAGATATCTAATTTTTTAATATGATGATAATTTTAATAGGTTTGAATATAATAGTTGTATAATAATTAAGAAAAAAAATATTAACGTACAAGATATCTGATTATATGGATAGATATCTTATACTTAATGAGTATAAAAACGAAAGATCTGCATCCTTATATCGTATAAGTAACAGAATAAAGGATATCAAACCGGATCCGAATCCATTACCATCCCAGAGATGTGTGCCTAACAGTTTCACTATCAAAGTAGTTGGTTGGTGGACACTTATGTCACTGCCAATTTACAATTAATCACCATTTCTCTTTCTCTCCTTTCCCAAGTTAACCACTATAATTAAAATTAATTAATGACAATTAATTGAACGCACTGTCCATCAACACATCAACACCTAGAGAATATATATATATATGTATGCTTAATACTATAATACAATAATACAACTCTAAATTTTAAAGACACAAGCGCATGACCGGGAGTTAAAAAAAAACATAGACTATTGTCGCCCACGCTGGACATCTAGGATAACAAAGGTGTGTATATATATAAGATTTTATTTTTATTAATAATTAAGATGTATTCTTTTTCCACCTTAATCATTACCACAAGTTTAATTACTTATGGCATCATGTTGCTCCTCTAAGCAGTATAAAATCAGGGGAGAAGAACAAAGAGTCTCCGCGGTGCTAGAGGATTCGAGCATGAGCAGCTGAAGGAGAATTCCAAAGGGATCGCATTGATCTCTCCAGCACGAATGAGTTGTTGTTGTTTTGCGAGATCAGGCGATTCCCTTGGAATTTTCCATCTGTTGCTAAACTTTCAGTTGCTTTTCCTCCATCCAGGTATAACTGCTTCTTCTTCTAAGCTCTTATCTGATGCTGCATTTAGATGCCGAAAGCGATGCAAATCTTCTCTTACAATCAAACATTGATTTCAGAGAAGAGAAGAATCAAACATTGTTCGAACAAGATGCTTCTGAGTTTTCTTTTTCTCTAGCTATCATCTGCAAAGGTTATAATTATGAATCATAATCCTCTTGCAAATGTGATCAATAACTTAATTCAAGAAATTGTTAAGTTAATATAAAAAAAACAACATCCACATCAAGAAGATGATAAGGTGATCATGAATGCGCATACAATCTAATCGTAATTCAGAACAACATCTCAGAAAAAAGTTTTGCAGCAAATTGAACGAGAAAGGAGTGAGAAAAAAACAACGAACCAAAATGGAAAACGCAAAACCTTCCCTCATTTAAAGCTCTCGTCTCCTTTTCTGGAGTGAATGAGGGACAAGATTCCCGGGTCATTTCATGACAATTGAATTGAACACGATAAAAGAAAATAAACTGGAACAACAAAAAAAACTAAATAGTAAAAAACAATATGATAGAACATTTTGAAATAAAAAAGGTTCAATATGAATATTATTCCTAAAAAAAGGACAGGGAAAAAACAAGCAATTCAAAGAGAGCAACAGGTGCAACAAAATTGGAGGTCCCATATGTATATAACAGGGCAAGACCAATCACATGTGGCTTCTATTGTCTTTAAACTCTTATCAAGTAACTTGAAATACCTCAAGGATGATGGTTCACCTCATACCGAATAATTGAAGGCCGTCTACAAACTTTTCCATTTCATGTTTTATATATTTCAAGAAGAAGCTGATAATGATGCATTCTATGTATCCTTTTATCTTTAAAATGCATTCAATATACATAAAAAGATGCCAATGCAAGGGATTATATTTTTAGATGAACTAATGGTCAAGATCATTAATAGATTGCAGAAAGTCTCTTGTTGTGACTGCTGAGCTGAAATTATCTGCATTACATGAGTTGATATTGAAAGTATACCTGAATGGAACATGGATGTGAGGCAATGGGCAAAGAGAAATGTCATGTTTGTAAAAGGACAAACAGTGGCAAGGACAAAGACCCCGTAGGCAGGACCGAGTCGGATTGTAGTATGGTCCTCTTTGCTTCGATAATGGAAGGGTAGAGTTAGGTTGCCTTGAAACATTGGAGGACCATTTCTGTTCAAAGGTCATTTGCCCGGTATTCTATCGTATGGGCTCTGCTCGAAACTCGAAAGGCAAAGAGGGAGATAATCCAGAGTCCTGATCACTGATCAGCCATGTTAAGCTTCATCAAGCAATCCCTTTTGTAGCAAAAGGTGATTACGCTGAAGGGAGGTAACTCGCCGAGAATTGATCCTTGCCCCATTATAGCAAATCTGTCACCCTCTAACTAACCGGACACTCCCGTGGAGACTTCATCAAGCAATGCCTGTATAGAAAGAAGATTGTTTAGCAAAGTGTAATAAATACATCATCAAATAAAGGAAGATACATTTCAGATTTTTTTAAGTAGCATATCTATGCTCCATACTGATCTCTATCACTGTGAGTTGATCTCTTCTCACCTCTACCTCTATTTTTAAACAGTCGGCTACTCCCTTCGGAATGATAGTTCACCTCAATGGTTAATGGCCGAGCTCATGTATACTCAATGAAAACTTCCCAATTTGGCAGCTTTGTTATGATGCCATACGATGCAAGTTAGTGTGGTGCAGAGACGGAGAGCATGTGGAGGAGTGGGTGCCGGAAAAGTCGAGGTGGTGGGATTCTGAGCGGATTTTGCGGCGGGGGTTGTCGGCAGCGAAGGCGAAGATGAGGTGGATAAAGGAGGGGCACTAGGGAACGAGACGGAGGAAGGATGCGGTACGTCGGCAGGTGTGGCGGCGGAGGCGAAGTTGACGTATGGTGGCGGGATCGGGCGAGGTCAGGTTGGTGTCGGCGGCGGCGGAGAGGTCGCGGCGTGCACGGAGATGAGACGAGGAGAAGGGTTTGGGGTTTTCCGGCCACTGCCTCAGTATTTATAGTCAGAACCGACTTCAGTCACGACTTAAGAGGCGACAACTTGCACCCTATTTAAATCGCGCCCCTTTCCTTGCGTTTTGTTCGATTGCTAGGGTTTGTAACTTACGGAGAGCGAAAGAGGCGGCAAATATGTCGAAGAAGAACAACTTGTCGAAGCGGAAGAAACAGCACGAATTCGATCTCAAAAGTGAGATTTTTTTCTTCTTCTTTGCTTAATGTTCTCGAATCTCTTCCATTCCTTTTATCTCTTCGTCTTTTTTCCATGCTGGTTATATTTTCTTTGGCTTGTGTTCTGTGCTTTCTGTGCTTACGATCAGGAGAAAAGGAAGAAAGGGAGAAGAAAGAGAAGAAACTGCACGCCAAAAAGAATAAAATGAAGGTTTGCTCTTTAACAGTCCCCTCAAAATTTTCATCCTTTCTCGATTTCTCTCTTTTTAAGCATTGCCTTCGAGTGTATTCTTTTTAATCATGGAAAGTCTTTTCTTTTGGACGATAACCTAAAGCTGATACCATTTTTGATATTTTAGTGTCGACGTCAGATTTGAATTGAAACAAAAATTGACTGAACTGAAATACTAATAATAAAATCAGTTTACTGCTAAAGATGATTTTGTTGCCTCCCAACTTCAATCCTAGAGATAAATCAGGTTTACCGATTCTACTTCAATTTGCCTGGTAGTTGGTATCATTTAGAATGGCTTTGGTATGATTTTAACTGTTATTATATTTTAGTGCGGACTAGCAGACTCAAAAGTGAACAGAAACT
>JBBPFQ010000009.1:689712-702245 GCA_037974815.1 Kaempferia elegans
TTCACTTCTGGAGACCAAATCCTCTAGTCCACAAGTGTTAAATTACTTACCTCTGGTGAGCTTGGAAAGGCTCAAGTTTGCAACTTCGCATTATTCTAATTTAGATTCTTCAGTTTTGCAATTGGCTTTTTATAATAATAATTATTATTTAATCAAGAACCGTTCTTAATCGACAATTATAAAGTATATATTATATACTTAGAAAAGTGCTGTAAAATACCTGTCGCTATAAAATTTTCTTCCAAAGATGTCGACTTACAATTAGTTGTGAAAATTATAAATCTATCATAATACTAAAAAATATATATTTGAAAATTACTTTTAAATTAATTTTACCAATGACACATTCTGATCTGCAAATTACCAGCATCAAGATTCAAGCTCTCTCATTAATAATTAATTAATCGACTAACTTCAATATATTCTTAAAAATTTGATTTGTAAAGAAATGATAATTTAAGTTTTTGGAAGGAAGATTGTCATGCATGTAGACATATTTATTAGAATTAAAAATAAAAATATGATATGCCAAAAATATTAAAGTAAGAAAGTCTATTCTTTTTGAATAGGTATCGTCCATGGAAGAAAATTTCTACAGTTAATAATTAGTCACCTTAACGTACCTGATTAATTGCTTAAAGGTCTAACTATCCCACCATCAATGGGAGTGAAGGACAAACTCCACCGTAAAACCACTTTCTATTTAAATTGAATTTGACTTCACTGGTCTCATGTGGTATAAATGGTGATTCATCTATTCCAAAATTTATAGGTTAAGACAGAGGAGGTAAATTATGGATGATTACTAGTCATTAGTTTAAATGGTCAAGACATCGAGAGATATGCTCGGACATATCGTATTTCGACCTTAAGATCTCATGTGACAATCTCTTATATCTTAACCATCGCACCGTCCCGAGGGAACGACTTCACTTGGCTCATGCAAATTAGAAAGCGGGTTGATTTCTTCCAGAAATTTCAGCAAGAAAGTCTATAAATTCAAGTAGAAAACCCCATCCGCACATTCTCCATTTCCTTTCTTCACTTTGATTCGTGGATTCAGAATAGGATCAAGCTGTTCATGCGAATAGCATCCTGTTGTTTTGCCAAGTTTATCCATTCATTCCGAAGTTGCTCTGGACCACATTTTGGCACTTGCAATTCCAGAATAATTTGAGGTGTCTGAATGTATTATAGCTTCTGACCTACTGAATTATTTAATATTGTTTGGCTCTTGTTCTTTTCAAAAACAAAACAAGGCTCATGTATATAGTTTCATCATCAGTTTGTAAATTGAGATACAAAGTTGACCTCATCAACTAGTCATTTAACCTCTGAAAGCTGGCAAAACCTGCTCCTTTTGGTCCATATTGATTGGTTTAAATGTTTCAGAAGTTCACTTGCTAGATTCAGAGCATCAATGGATGCACTCTGCTGCAACCAAACACATAATATTCTATTTGATAGTGATGACTTTTAATGCCATGAATGATGAGATACCATTAGCTGCTTTTCAGTCATTATATAGCCAGCCTTCACCGAGACAGTATTGTAGAATTGCCAGTCTTATCTCAAAGGCTCTAGCTCTAGCAATTTCATCTCTTTGTACAACTTGAAATATTTGTTTGTAGTGATCAATTGTCATATTTACTGTTCTGAATTCATGTTAACTGGAGTGAAACAGAGAGGCAAGATGATCGAGTGAGGGACTTATCTATAAGCTCAAACAAGTTCTGATAATTTATCTATGCGACTTGACTGATAAATAGTTCAGTGAATCAATCACAGGGCTTCACTATCATTTAGTTATTGTTGCCTTTGTTTTTTTTTCTCTTTTATTTTCACATTAATTTTAAGTTCTGAAGAATGACAAAATTAGTCCATGCGCAGACGCTAAAAATCAAATCAATCAACTCGTATACGAGAGCAAAATTGGCATGAAAGAGACGACCTTTGGCAACGCAGTGAATGGATCTTTCAATTTCAAGTTTTCAAAGCAATTAAAATGCGTATGGATTAACGAATCACAGATTACTCCAAAGCTGATTTTTTTCTTAATCCACTGTTGCGCGTGGGATTACTTTTCTATGAGCAAATTGGAAGAAGTTGGTAGTGGATTAATCACAAACAGCAGGGATCCATCAATCACTGTTGAGGAGGAGGAGGAAGAAGAAGAGTGGCCCTTTGCTTCTTACAATGACCATCTTTATTAGAGTATGTGGTGGGTGGTGATCCGACCGCCTGGTCCGCACCTTTGTAAGAATCCGCTCACCGCCACCATCGCTTACGTCATCTCTTCCCCGTCGCTTCCGGCTGCCTTCCTCCTACCATTGTTATTCCTCCAGCGCCCTTATTCATTATCCGGTTCCTTCACTGCAGTATGCACATGGCGCGGATGAAGCATCTTCGCTTGCGTCACTTTCAAATTAAACTTTGGTGCAGGTTAAAGTACAATGAGGAGAAGGTACGCCAGAAACGCATTTTCTCGATTTTATATATTCTTTCTTTTGTGGTGAACGAACCAGTGGGGGTCGACCAAAGAGTGCCGTGAGAGAGATAGAGAGCGAGAAGTCTATGGACGAGGAGGTTGAGCTGGATCAGGATATGGATGGATTTAACAGGTTCATGACGCCGGAGATGGACCGCAGGTGAGGAGCCGCACAGGGGAGGGGGAGCTCTACTCGCTGCTCAAAGCTCGTCTGTAAGCGCATCTCTTTCTCGATTTTTGGGGGTTTGTTGATGAATCAGTGGGGGAAAGGGGGATTTTTAGGGTTATTCTTGTTCAAATTTTATTTTTTTCGGTGATTAATCGTTATATGTGCGATCTTTTCGACTTAGGCTTCTGCTGTATCATAGTAAACTTGCAGATTTGGGGATCAATCTCGGTTTTTCCCCATCTCTTGGCGATTGATGGTCTATTTTTCTCTCTGTCTCTCTCGACTTGAATATGGTGAATTCTGTAAGATTGATTCTCTTATCTCTATTCGTTCATGGATTCTTCATGGAGTTCTTCAAGATTTGTTAGTTTGCGCTGTAGATTTGCATGTGCTATTCAGAGATGTAAGATAGAAATAGTTATTGGGATATGTTGGTTCAGATCACCATTTTCTTCTGAAACTAAACGTCTGCTGCTTGGAAATTTCGATCCTGTTTCACGTTATGAGCTTGTATGATTTGAACTTGTGCTATATCTGAGAAATTGTTTTGCCCTCTTTTCTCCTTCAGCTTAGTGTAGATTAAACTGCTTCAGTTCATGACTGTGCAACTGATTTTTGTCTGTAACAAATTAGATCAGTAGTTTTTATCATCAATAACTTTGAGATTTACAAAGATCCCATACCTTTTCTTCCGTTCACAACTGATCATTTGGTTCTATAAAATGATAACACCTTCTGTGAATCTGTTCTAATTCTTATTATTGCTGTTGAGAAATTTCTGTTTTCTCTTCATCCGTGTCTCCCGTGTCTCCTTTCCTGACTCTGTTGAATGGCTAATTGGTTTCATTTTCTGGAGTTTTTCAGTTTTGCTCGGCAAGACGGCAGCTGATTGCAAGGCATGACTATTTAATGACTGAACAAATTATTTTTTGAAAGGAGAATAGGGCATGAAATACTTGTATTTATAGAGCAAAGAACTAAGATGGATCTTAAGCTGAGAAAACCTCCTGAAACATCATCAAAAGCTTCCTCCACACTGGTGAATGATATTTCTAAAAATCTCAAGCTAGACATGCAGTTCATCCAATATGATTCTGCAAGTTTGGGTTACAGTGTCGGACAGGATCGATCCATGTCTGAAGTGTCTCCACAATTAGTAAACCAATCTCATTGTTTTTATGCTCCAGAAAGAGAGACAAAAATAAAAAATCATCTTGGACCTTCATCGGTCATCGATTGGAACCCTAGACTTATGCTGAGCAATCTCTCATTCCTTGAACAAAAGATCCACCAAGTACAGGATATTGTGCGTTCGATAATCAGCCATGAAGATCATGTAGTTGATAGAGGCAATGAGTTAGCAGCGCAGCAACAGCTTGTCACAGCAGATCTAACTTACATCATAATTCAATTGATCTCTACGGCTGGCACTCTTCTTCCCAATATTAAAAATGCACTTCTCTCTACTGATCCTTCTGTTGGTCAGCCAAGCAGTGCTGTGGGCATGACCGCAAGCCTATCTTCTTGTGGTGGTCAGAAACCAATTGAGATATTGCCTCCAGAGGTTGCTAAATCTTCCGAGTACGATGAGCTGATGAAAGATTTGGATGCTTGTGTTGGTGGTGAAGGAGATGAGCTGATCAAATGCTTGAATAATGCCGGGGCTGAATTATCTGACCATGATGCAAAGGACTATGACGACGGTATGGATGGAGAGAACCTCCCCCCTGGTTCCTATGAGGTACTGCAACTGGAGAAAGAGGAGATTCTGGCACCACATACCCATTTCTGTTTGATATGTGGAAAGGGGTTCAAGCGAGATGCAAACCTAAGGATGCATATGAGAGGGCACGGCGATGAGTATAAGACTCCAGCTGCTCTCGCGAAGCCCAGCAAGGAAGCAAGCTCGGAACCACCAATAATCCGGCGATATTCGTGCCCTTTTGTTGGTTGCAAGAGGAATAAAGAGCACAAGAAGTTCCAGCCTCTCAAGACTATCCTGTGTGTGAAGAATCACTACAAGAGAAGCCACTGCGACAAGAGTTATACCTGTTGTCGATGCAAAACAAAGAAATTTTCTGTCATCGCAGACCTGAAAACACACGAGAAGCACTGTGGCAGAGACAAGTGGATTTGCTCCTGCGGGACTACTTTTTCGAGAAAGGATAAGTTGTTTGGGCATGTCGCACTGTTTCAAGGTCACACTCCTGCCATTCCCATGGACGATGCCAAAGTCTCAGGAGCACCAGATCAAGTTCAAGCAAGCGAATCAACAAACGGAATGGCGGGGCATACGGGCTTCAACTTCACCGGGAGCACCCCAAATGATGCTCAGAGTCTTGATATAAAGGGCGCCGATGACTGCCAGGGTTATTTCTCACCCATGAACTTCGACGCGTGCAACTTCATGGGGATCGACGAATTCCCTCGTTCAGTATATGAAGTTTCTGAAAGCCCTTTCTCCTTTCATTCAACTGGTTCCTGCAGTTTCATACAAAGACATGGAGAAAATTAGTTTCATTTGGGAGCGGAAGATCAATGGCTCAAAAACCATCTCTATCTAGTTTAACAATAAGTTCTGCTGTATGGTTGTAATAGTGTGGTGAAAAGACTCACCATTGTCTGATGGTTGTTCTAGTTTGATGCTCTTTCTTCTGTTGCTATGACATTTCAAGAAGCAGTGTTATCACCATTATCTCATCATACAATCCTTAATTCAATTAGGTGTTCATTTCATATATTTAAGATCAATCCTTAAATTGATGATTAGTTATATTTATTACAAAGTGGAAAGTATGTTTGTAGATTTGGTAAAGCTTTAATTGGAATGTCAAAAGCTTGTACATTCAGTAATTCACTTAAAAATTTCACAGTGGAGATGAATTGTAAATTTTAAATAGTATCTTAATAATATTAAAATTAGTTATTAGAGGAAATAAGAAAAGAGAAAAATCTACGGTGCAAAATGAAAAAGCCTCCCTCCCTCAACTTGATATCTGTATCGTATCCGAAGCTGAAAGGGAGGCGAGGAGGGGTCATGGAGGTTTTCGCAGTTGCTACATCTTCGTCGTTGTCTTCTTTGCCCGTCGTCGTTCTCGCCTACAAGACCACGCGGCCTCCCCGCAAGAACAACGCCTCGCCGCCCCGCAAGCAAAAGCCACCCACCATCGCCGAGGTCCAGAGGGCCATTGGCGTCGCCGACGAGCCCTTCCTCCGCTCACCCGGCGGATCTGAATCTTCTTCCTCCTCTTCTCCTCCTTTTCTCGGGTTCTTCATGCAGGAGAGCGCGGCGGAGAGGAAGCTCCGGGAGGCCGGCGAGTGGATGGTCGAACGCACCGAGGCCCAGGCGCAGTCTGGTAGGGTTCCCTTCTTTTATTTTATTCTACTGCTCCAAAAGGCTTTTTTTATATGAAAAAAAATAATAAATTAAGTGATGTTTTTAGTTCATATATCCGGTTTTGTTTTATGCTATATATCTTAGAAATCACTTGCTAATCGAAATGAATGATCGCTTCTCTCAGTCCAATTCAGCTTCCACTGAAGAGACTGACTGGTTTATGCTAGGCCATGCATCCTATTATGTCTATATAGTTGGAATGGTTAACTTCTGATGACTGAATCCGTGAGATCCTGAATTGAACTTGGCGAGCGAGTTGCTCTACTCTTAGGAAATGGTACCCTAATCTTGCAATTTGTTGGGATATTCTCAAGCAGACTCGTGTCTTGAGTAGCAGTAACTGAAACAATCTGCTTCTTTTTGTTATAAATTGGTTTTACCATCTGTAATCTATACATAGTGCACCTATGTTCTCAACTAGGAGATCAAGTCTCTTGCAGTAATAATTGGCCCAATAGTCTAGGCGGAACAGTGGAAGTCCAACAATCACCTAGATGCATGCTCAGTCTGTCTTTTCTTGGATCCATTCTGTAAGTGCTTTCAGTGTTTTTTCCCTATACAAAGCTTTATTTGTTATGTCAGCCAGTGTCCATTAGATCAAGATAATAACTAGTGGTGTTGTACCAGTAAAACTTTGCCAATGAGCGGAACAAATGCCTGGCTGTTCATACCTGAACTTCTGAAGTAGGTTTGAGTTTTATTTTTTTATCGAAAAATCTAAGTGAGGGTAACCGTGGTTTCATCGTGTCCAGTAGTAAACAGGAGGCAATCAGAGAGGAAAACAAAAAAGAACAACCAGCTGTCTTGGCTTTCTTGAGATGGTTCACTCTAGATCCATTATTGTTTCTGGTCCAGTGTAAGTTAGTGGTCCATTTATTTGATGAAACCTGCCTACATTTTTGGGAGTTAACTTCTTAATAAGAACTCTGAGGCCTTCTAAGTTTTTGTTTGAGTGTAAAATTTGGTTGTGTGGTCATACACCGTTGCTATGTATTTATATCTGATGCAAAGTTTCACACCTATCACTAGGCGTGGAGATTCTTGGGTTTCTTTCCGTTGGAACAATAGAATATCTTTCCCATATTCCCAATTGTTAAGGAAATTCAATTTTCATTTAAGAACAATAATATACTGCCAATTTCAAACCTTGGTTGCTCTCATCGGAGAAGAATTCTTACCTTATTTATCATTTAAAATCAAAACACTAATTATATTACCTGGCTTAATGTATTTACTTGTTGATCCAATTTGTGATTAAGCCAAAAAAGATCATTTCAAAATGATTGAAATGGTATAACAATACAACAGTATGTAGATTTTAGAAAAGCAACATAGAGAAACATGAAATTTGAAAAGGAAGAAGAAGAATGAGATGCTCAAGTTAAACAATTCCCTTAGGGCCTTAGCAATGGTCGATAGATGCAGAGCTTTCTTCCTTTTAAGTATGTAACCCCCATACCTATCCTTTAATGTTCACAACTTTTATTATCATGATGTAGTTGGTTGATCTTTGGCCTCCATCCCATGTAAAAAAAATTGTCGCTAGTAACAAAAGACAGATTCTTAAATCTAGCTTTGAAATCTGATGGCGATGGAAAAGCACCATCAAAAAGAAATCTGATAGAAGGAGATTCCCGATGTTTATATTTTTCTAATTATGCATCCTAGTCACTGAACAGTTCCCAACTAATTGCTTGATAATTTACTTGCATTGCCATGATTCTTTTTCAGGGCAAAAGATGTTGTTGCTTTTATGTCTGAACGTCCTACCTGTGTGGCTTTTACTACTCTTGGTGGCTTCCGGAGTTTTTAAGTTGCCGTTTGATCTTCCAATTTGGAAAGACATCATCTCCTGATATCCAAATTAATATTGGTCCTCAGAGGTCCTGTTATATGCATACAAGTATGCCATTTAGGTTTTTAAGCCTTCGTATGCCTAGTTAACCTGTATATTCTCACTGCTAAGGATCATATTTATCTCATGGTGTTACATTTGAATATTTGATGTGGGAAACTGGCCTTCAAATACCCCTGCTCACTGCTGCACTAATCTCACTACAGCCTCGTCATCTCTTTACTCACTGTCAGTGACAACTGACAAGAGGAAGGCATGCATTAGATTTAGTTAGAGGATCCACCCTCACAGGAGTTGAATATCGATAGATTTTTTTTTATCTGGAAGTTGGTGTAAACATAAATTGATATCCCATGTCAACTCCTGCAACAGGATGAATATGCCATGTGCAGTGTTTCCAAACCAGATCAGAGAGTGAAGCTCCAGTCTGCCGGTCCTGTTTTTTTTTTTTTTTTTTTTTTTTTCAAACAGAACCGGATCCAAGATCATTTCATTGATCTGAATGGTTTGGTGCTCATATTGGTTGACCCGCCTGATATGGTTGGTTTGATAATCTTGAATTTGCATATGAATTAGTTTACTTAGAAGGATAAGTATTATTTGGTTCGTTTGGGTCGCATGTGAATATGTGATGGGTCATTGGTTGTCTTGTTTGCAGACAACTTGATTTAATTCTGATAGGTAGTACTGCAGGCTTTCCCATGCAAAAGGTCACTGTGTGTGTTAGGCGAAGTCGTTTATGATTTAATCGTATGGAATAATTCTCGTTCACAAGTTATGAATCAATTTTATCCAGAGAGCAAACAGTGTTCTTCTGGAGGGTACACAAACCGTGCCAACTTGCCTCCCATCATGCAAAGGCAATTACTGCAGAGACCCACCTCAACAACTCGCCAGCCTTTTTATCACTCGAACAGAAACCAATTACTGACCACAGAATCCAGAAATTTATGAGATTGATTGGAAGTTACTGTAAAATTTATGAGAAAACAAAAGCAGTTCGTTCATGTGATTAATCATGGGTGCCTTATCATCTATCATTGTTGGTCAACATGGACCAAGTAGCAGTTAGCAGCAGACCACAATTACCTGCTCCCCTCCCTCCCTCCCTCCCATATAAATAAAACTCACTCTTGACTATTCTGTCCAAATTCCAATCTCTACTCCATCTTCACTCTCTCACAGACACAGGCAGCCATGGGCAGGTCTCCCTGCTGCGAGCAGGCTCACACCAACAAAGGAGCTTGGAACAAGGAAGAAGACGATAGACTCGTCGCTTACATCAAAGCTCACGGCGAAGGCTGCTGGAGGTCTCTCCCCAAAGCTGCAGGTCTGTCTTCTTCCTTTTAAGTAGATATTTTTTATTTAGTTTTATTTTGATCAATTCTTTCTTGTTAGATATGATATATCGCTGAGATTAATTGCAGTTAGTTACTCTGCTCGTTTTGGCTATTATATTAGGCCTTCTGCGCTGCGGCAAGAGCTGCCGCCTCCGGTGGATGAACTACCTCCGACCTGACCTCAAGCGCGGCAACTTCACCGGCCAAGAGGACGAGATCATCATCAACCTCCACGCCTTGCTCGGAAACAAGTAAGGAATTCGATTATTAATGTTAATCCCTCTCGAGTTTCTTTCAATCTATATTTATTTATTTATTTATAAAAAATTATTAATAAAGCATTATTATTTCTCAATTTTATAATCATTTGCAGCTAAATTTTTGTGATCGATCGAAGCGACTAAATTCGCACTAATATATTTTTGTGGTGTCGGTAGATGGTCGGTGATAGCATCGAGGCTACCGGGAAGGACAGACAATGAGATTAAGAACCACTGGAACACCCACATCAAGCGCAGGCTCATCGGCCGTGGACTCGACCCCAAGACCCACCGCCCCATCAAGAACACCGCCGCGGTTTCTCCGGCGCCGCCGCCGCCGGCCCACGATTTTGCCGTTGTTTCGTCGAGCGATGTCGACGCGGCGCCGGAGGAGGGGCAGAGCAGCACCACCTCCGGAGACGTCGTCAACCTCGACCTCAGCATCAGCCTTTGCCTTCCTTCTTCGCGGTCGCGGACGGCGTGGCCGGAGGTCGTGACGACGCCGCCACCTCCACCTCCGGCGGATGAAGCCGCCGCCGCCGCGTCTCCGACGACCATTTGCTTCTGCTACCACCTGGGCTTTCGCAGCGGGGAGGTCTGCAGCTGCCATATTGCGAGCTCCAGGAGGCATTCCCTTGGCTTCTACATGCGATTGGAAGAAGCGCAACGGATTGAAAATTATTGTGTGGACTACTAATTAGTTAACCATGATTGATGGTTTTTTTTTTTCCTTTTTTTTTATGAAGTTGCATTGTTTTCGCTTCAGGTGGTTTGGTAGGCGAATTAATTAGTTAATGAAGAGTCTGTCTACATACGGTTGGGATTCTGCCATGGACGTAGACTAGTCTCCTGCATTGTTTTCGCAGCAGCAGCAATCTGTAGAAATAGAGTTGATGATCCCTCTCTTCTGTTGTAAGTGCTACAATGGATTCTTCGTCTCTTGATCATTGAGAAATAGTGAAATCGAATTTCTTTCAATCATATTATTATACAAATTTAGATCTTTCTGCTCTAATAAAATAGATCAAACTCAATCAATAGTACTGACTCATTAGTTATATGTCTATCTTTCTACTTTTTTGTCAAAAAGGAATGGCCACTGTTTTACAACATTCTTAATCAGAAAATGGGCACTATTGGAGATTTTCTAGAGGAAAAATATCGTTAATTACTGGAAAAATTAAATAAGAACATAATATCGGCTCCAACGGTTGCCCTCTCCTATCGTGACACCTTTATCTTCATTCATATCCAAGTCTTTTACTTTGCTGCTAAGATCACCATCTTAGTCAAGCATGGTTCGTGCCAAAGCCTCCACATGCATCGATTGCCTTATCTTTGTCATTATCATGCCAATGTCATCTAAATCTCCAACCAATGAAACTATGGATCCTAAAAAGGGCAAAAGAGAAGACGAAAATATAAATATATTAGTAATACTAATGTAGTTTGATGATATGTATATATATTCATTTTAAAATTCTTAATCATACTTGAAAAGGAGCTGTGCCTTATCCCATTGAAAGACTGAGCTTCAAGCATTGATTAGTTTATCTGTAATTTCTTTATCATGTAAAAAAAAAAAGTTAGTAGTTGGAAGTTAGTAGGGGAATGGTATCAATTCATGCTGCAAAAATTCCACGGAATTGCTATAAAGATGGTGATGAATTGGTAGGTGCTCTAAAAAATTGAAAAGGCTTGAACAGGCTTGGTCAAAGATGAGTTGTTAAAGAATGCTAACTCTCACTGTCTAAATCAGCAGACACGTACAAAATAATTTAAAGTCGAGCCAACAAAATTTGGGAGTCAATTTTGGCTTTTAATTGCCTTTCGTGGACTGAAACATAATCACGCTGGAGCGTCTGCTATGCTCTGCTACCAACTACTACTGCCTTCTTCTGGAACATAGTCATTTTTTTGTTAATTGATAGATAAATGAAATTACTGAATGATGAATAATCTGATATTTCTTTTAATGTTTGCCTTAGGTCTTAGTATTAATGGTGTATTTAACTTACAAATCTTGCATTTGGTTATGGAATAAGAGTGAAATTTTTGTAAAGTTAATATTTCAATATTTTATTTTTGTATTTGAACATTGAAGCTTCACGTTCCATCAATAACATCCCTTAATTGTTGATTGTAGCCTCGGTCTTTGTCTGCTGTGACAAAGTCAAGTAGCGATTACCATACTGATGGTGGTTGACAAGTCGAGTGACATTCAAGTAATGGTGAAAGAGTCAACTTGCTTGTCACGACAAGACGGATTAAACGTTTGAATTCAAGGGATGCATTCCAGAATCGACGTGTTGAACTATTCTGTGTGTTTCTACTCTCACAGATTCTAAACTGAAGTTTCTTATTTTCATCTGCCATAAGGTAAAACTGATTTCTTTTTTTCTTCATTGGATTATGCAATAGACAATTTTCAGTAGTTTCAATCATGCCTCAGTGTGTTGTTATATGTAGACAAACTATATATTCTAATTCCACCATTTGACAAAACTTGGTGTTAAGTGCACACGTTCTTCGCATAGATTCTCTCACTTTTTTGTTGCATTGAACTCGTGAGACTGCTAAAACTTTGTCATGATCATGATCTTGTTGGAATTAATTTTACATGAAAAAAAGAATTAAATCTTCAAACTGTAGACGAGCTTAAAAGGGTTATGCGACTTGAAAGCTCAGCCCATCTTTTTTCTCCAGTCCAACAAAACTTGGGTGATATCAGTCATGTTGCTATCTTCCCTTCCAATTCAAATTTGCATTGTGAGCCGCCATCGATTCCCTTCCACCAAGACTCCAAGAACCACTCACTGTTCTTGATAACTAATTGAATGATCAAATCCCTGTCTGCGACCTTCTTCCGTCCTCCCCACTTTCTAATCTTTTGTCCCGCTGTTATCGTCTCATAAGGCAATCCTTTTCTACGGTCCAGGTTTCTGATCAGAGATTATTATCTCGATATATGTGGCAACTGTACAATTGAAGCTTTCTCCATGATGGAAGTTGATCCTGTTTACA
>JBBPFQ010000009.1:739826-751409 GCA_037974815.1 Kaempferia elegans
CTAAATTTTATGAGTTGCTAGATCAGAGTAGTTAATTGTTCATTTCCGTTTCACGCAATTTCAATTTGAGCAGTGTAGTTTCCTTTAGTAGTTGCTAGAGTAAGTTTCGGTTTCGCTCTTATTAGTTTGATTCAGTAGTTTAGTTTCTTTTAATTTTGCTTAGTTGCTAGATTTAATTACCTATTTTAGGATTCAATAGAAAAAACCCAAAACCTCCCATTGTCTATCAAGAAAATATCAAAAATAATTTCAAGATCTAACTCAAACATCTAATTGCTTAGTTGGAGGATTTCAAAATAACAACCCAATACAATTTTTTTTTCGTTTTTTTATCAAAAAGAACAATATCTTAACAACAATGAGAACCATGAGATGCACAGATGGCCATTAAATGTACGTAGTGATTGGAAAATTAAAGGTATAGTAGTAGTTTACCCAAAAGTGTAGAATACACATGAAATAAGCTTTAGCTATATGTTTAAACTTGAGTTGCTTAATTTCATATATAGTCTATATTCAGAGAAAAATTATAAAATGATTCACATGGTAAAATATTGATTGTTTCACTTAAGTAAATTTTAGTCTGATCGATCCGACATTTGACGTATGTAAGTCATGTTCATACATGAGCCAACTTGATTTAGTACAATCTGAGCCCTGGATTTGCACTCCCTATGCACCTACACGTGAGAGAATCTCTCTCCATATATTTGTTCATATTATATATGCATATGAAACAATATAAACTAATCAACTAACATTAAAATAAAATTCCAATATACAAAATAGAGTTATATATATCCATCCCCTTCTTGATTTCCATTCACAATTCCAACATAAACGACCTAGTTCCTTCCATGTGGTAAAAGATGATTCGTTCACCGCAGCGTCCCCGTCAATCCGTCCCTATGCCAACACGGAGGAGATAAATCATGAGTGACTACTAGCCATTAGTGCAAATGGTCAAGGCATGGAGGAAGTATGTTCGGACATGTTGAGTTTTGACCTCAAGACCTCATGTAGTAACTTCTCATTCCTTAACCACCGCACCACCCCCGAGTGGACCTGCCTAGTTCCTTTCAAAAAAAAAAAAAATTAACCAGACTGGGTGATGTCGAGCCTGAGGTGACCGGCTCGACCCCACAGAAGTTTCCCACCGACCAGGGTAAATCGGGAAGCACTAGTAATGGGCGGTTCATAAGCTTAGCAATATCCCTTAGTCGCGAGTTCTATTTGGAGGAAAAATCCCTCCAAATGTGTCGTAGCTGAGATTTAAACCGTAGATACATGAGGGACAATTGAACGTCCGTACCATTGTACCATAACCGGAGACGTTTAGGGGGCGCTTGGTATATATATATATGGTAATGAGAATGATAATAAATTTGATTGAGGGGGGAATGATTTAGGTATAACATATATGCGTGTGAGTTATGAAATTTGGGATGAAACACGTACATTGATTCTGATTCTCACCTATCAAACATTAAAAATGAGAATGAAACATATCCAATCTCCTAAATTCATCTATCAAGCCCCCCGTGCATCTGTTGGCCCGATCAGTCGTAATAAAAGAACGACAGCAAATCTTTCTTTTAGTTAAATCCGAAGTACTGCTCAGTTTAAGAATCTGAACTCACTGCGGTGCATGCAACCGTGCAATGCATTACGAGAGCAACGAGTTTGAGCAATTTATCGCAAAGCTCCCTTCTTTCTCAACCCTCCCCACACGGGCCATCATCGTCTTCTTCCTCTCATACACGTACGGATGATAACTTTTTCATAAATATGAAATTTTATTATTATTTTTACCATCAACGAGACCCTATCACGATCATGCTGAACTGTTGAACCAGTCGAACTGTTGGAGCCGTTCCAATCCGGAAATGGGCTTAATTAAATCCGTGTGAATTCGTGGCCGTTGTTGGTGGAGGGAGGGAGGGATCTCGATCTGGTTGCCACATTAATGAATTCGTGGCTGTTGTTCAACACATAACAACGAGACAACTCTCCGTTGATGGGGCTGGATCTCGATGCCACATTAATGATTGGTTATCTATCCTCAATGAATCTAGTCACATCACACTTCTCTGAAAAATCAACTCTGTATCAAGACCATTCAACGAGAAGAAAGTTATTCAGTAATAGAAAACACAGGAAGATTTAAATGAATGATATCTCAAATTTATTAACAATTAGTTTCTTCTAAGAATGGTAACCAACAGAGATATGACAGAAACATCACCGACTTGCAAGAGACACCATCTGAAAACCACAACAAAGGACGTTCATTCGAACACGATCAACTTCCAAAAAGAATCCGTGTATGTACTAAGCAGCAGCCGAGCTTGACCCATAATATTGTAAAAAAATTTCTTTGGACGACAGTCAGGAGCCTCTTTTCTTGAGAAACAATATTGGCACTTAATTACCTATAACAAGTTGGTTCTCGAGGACTGGCTGAGTCCGAGTTCCTGAAGCCACAGGAACCAGTGTGTTTCCTATCCTCGAGGTTGGCAGTGAAACTCCTGCATCTGCATGCTGCTCCATCTGTGCCACCTTCTTATTCTTTCTAACCCGGCTTAAGCAGAAAACAATCAGGGCGACGAGAACTAGAGCGATCAGACCACCAACGACACCGCCAACAATCTTCCAAACCTTAGAATTGCTGCTGCCTCTCTCGCTAGAGTCGACCACGATGGAGAAGTGGCCCAGGCGGTCTGTCGAACAGGTATTGCTCGACGCCAAGTTTTCAAATTCCAGAGAGCTATTCAAACCAAACCGCACACATCTTGCACCATTCGGAACAGTAGTGACATTTGTGAAATTAATGGAGATGGGTGATTCCCAAACCACTACGCGCAATTCCGGCAAGTCTGTGGCAGACAAATTTGTAGCATCATAAGCGAGGAGTCCAATAACTGGTGTCAGGAAGGTATAACCAGGAAGAGGGTAGTACAAAGAAGACCAGTTGCCCAGATTGTGATACACCAATACAAGCCTTACAACATAGGGCTGCACAATGAGACCGAGTGGGATGCTGAATTCGTTATACCTCATTCCTTTCCTCCGTAAACTCCCACTTCTTAGCCTTATTGCAGCAATCCTGATGTCGGTGAGGTCGGAAGCCACAGTGCCATCATAGATAACTCCGGTGTGGGGGTGAACGAGAGCACGGAAAGCATAATCTTGGAGAAGAGTATTCAATGAACTCGCATCATTTGCTCTTGGCGATTGGCCCTCATTCTGGTGCGCAAACAACACCATAAGGAGTTCAAGAAGAACCGTGAAGCGGTGAAGAATCAGAACAGGTCTTAGAGCCATCGCGGACAACAATTTCAAGAACAATCTCCGATATAATGACCTCGAGTGATATCAATATTCCTAAGAACAATCACTAATTGACAGACATTACGATATCATCCGTTCCTCCTAATCATCTCTAATATGAAAACAACAATCTTCAACATTTTAAGAGCAAAATATTTAAATTGCAGTCGACCAGCAGATAATATGATTTTTCCATGTTGTCTTCAAACATTGGCACATTCATGTGGATCATAAAAGGTTAGTTAGTAAACTTAAAAGCAACCAATTTGCCCAAAATACCTGAAGCAAGCTGAACTGAAAGAGCCATAGCCGAGATATATTACAAATTGTCGAATGTTCAACAAACTTCGTTCTTTTCCTCGCGGAGCGGAAGCCGAAAACGAACACCAGTATCGACCAGAAAGAAAATTCAACCCAATTCCAATGCCGAGCAAAGAAGAAGCAGCAAGTCGAAGTCCAAACCAGCGACGGCGAAAGAAAGAGAAGATTGTAAAATCCCAAACGAGAACCCCAAATCGAGCTGGATCGGGAGGTAACTTCGCTGAGAAATGCAGCACTGATGTCTCACTAGCCGCCGACTGGATTATTGAAACTACGACTTGAGAAGTCAACAACGGAGAGAAGAAAAAGTCTTGGGCAGGCTTCTGTGGATTGACAGCTCTAATTTAAACACCAATTTTCTCTCGACGTAATAGTACAAACTATAAGGAGTTCTCCACAAAAACTGCACTATCACAGCCACCTAGTCCGTTGATAAGTTCTGGCCGTCGGATCTATATCGGACGGACCATCTCGAGCAATTGGACGAGTCCGGCTCGTGATGATGGACTTCACGGTACGTTCACCAACCACAGGTAGTGCCGATGTGCTCGAAAGTGGGCGACCTTTTCACGGTTGCGGCAAGCTTTGAAACGCGCGCCAGTGGCAGCCGATCCGATCCGCGCTGCTGCAACAAGCAACCTAGCAATCGATAGTGTGAGCCAGCTGGTAAAATAATTACTTTAAATTATTATGAATTATTTTATAATTTTGTTGAATCTCAATTATGTGGACGAGGGCACATACCATAACATGGTCAACCAGACTCGCATTGATCACATGTGACATGCCGCCCTCTCGAGACGAGAGCCGTTGATCTGGATTAGATTCGTCGAGTCGAACAATTTAAGTAGATTGGATTGAAATTTTATCAATCTAAGTTTGTCGTGAATCAATCTGTCCAATCCCGCGACGAACTTAGGTTGTCCCATATATTGAGAAACACATGTATGCTAAATTTTATGTCAATTTATTATCTTTTGTTACGATTTTAAAATAAAAATATTACTTTTCATTTAACGTGAATATTTATTTGTGTTTATTTATATTTTAAATACTTATTTATATATATATTTAATTGATAAAAATTTTTTAAGTAAAAAATTGAAGATATAATTTATTTATTATTATTTTTTTAATTTCTATGGACGGATGAATTGATCCACCTAGTCTGTAATTCGTCTTAGATTAGATTAAATTATGTTAGATTGAAAATTTCTTAACCGCAAAGATAACGGTCTATTCGTTCCACCCTTCCAAAAGAATGGTTAATTATGAATAAATCCACCCTGCTACATATTAACCAGTCTGATTACCGCTCTACTCGAACAGTTGAGATTCTTTGGACCATAATCTCTGGTCCATCTCTAGATCAGTGCACATCAACTGTTGAATATAAAATTTAAATATTAATTCCTCTTGACCTGATCAAATAATTAATGTATATTGATCGAATAATTTAGAAATTGTGATCCAAAAAATTACCGCTCCTACTCGAGACCCAGATCGATGTCCACGAGCACGTCGGTCGCGTTGTGGTCGTCATTCCGCCAATAGGCGGCGGGCCCCGGGGTCTTGGCTGTGTCGCATCCGCCCGTCCTGAAGGTCAGCTGTCCTCTCTCACCAGATCTCCGTTGTCCCTATCCGGGCACGTGTCAGATCCTGATTGGCTTCTCTTATCTACAGATATAATTCCCAATCGACTTATTGTTCAAGCAATTTTTAGTAATTGTTGCGTCAATTGCACACGTAAGTGAGGGTGAGGCTATTGTTGGAGATTGGAAAATAATATATATACACAAAGAAACCAAAATTTACATGCAGAATCGAAGTTCTTACAATGGAACCTTCAAGATTTAGCTCTTCGTGCAGTCTGTGGTTCTGGAACAAAAATGTGGTCGTATGAATGCAGCGTGCCTGCAATAATGGCAGGATGGAGACAGGAAAGCCTTTCAGGAATTGTGCTGACTCTCACGGAGTGTTCATTTCTTGCCTCAGAGTCAAAGAAAACTCAATCAGAAATTTGTGAAGTTAAAACTTTTAGGATTGGATCTAAAAATTCTGTGAGTTTTTTTCTTAGAAGAAAAAAAAAACTTTGAAAGATGAAGTTGAGTTTGACGGCAAAAATGAAATTTGCTCATCTTGTAATGTAAAACGGGCTTTAGAACGATTCTCGATCCGCCCAATTAAGATTCGTTCATGGTCCATTTAAAACGGGTGGAGTCTTCATCAATTTATATGGAATTGTCTGTCGTTCCAGTGCAAATGAAGTTTTTGGCGTTCACCGAGGGCGTTTGCAAATGGCGATCCCTGGGCTTCGCTGCATTAAAGAAGGCGAGCCTGGTAGCTTTCTCTCATGAAGAACTTTCCATATTTGGGGGTGTCTTAAATGTAGTGTTCATTAATGACCTATGAATGGCCTTGTATTTATTATAAACTTGCACTTGTTTTTAGTCCTAGATAGGGCTTTAAACGAATTGAACTTTAGTGAATATGTTTGATGTTTGGTTTCGTAAGATCTTATTTATGTTCGTTCACTATATACAAGATCAATCAAATGAATAAACTTGAACAACTCGTTTAACTAAACGAATAAACTTAAACACATATGTGTTCAACTCGTTAATATTCATGAACAACATTTATGAACAAGTTCATGAACTATGTTCATAAATAAAACTCTTATCGACTTAATAAATAAATAAATAAACTTTCAGAATGAACAAATAAATTTGTATTATCAAGCGTAATAACTAATCAAATAAAATAACTTAAAATGTAAAAGTTCCAAACAATCAACAAGTTTGAATTGAAAGCTCGATAACATCTAAACGAACTAAGTCTGAGTCATGCTCAAACCAAGCCTAAGCTCATAAAAAAGAAACCAAACATAACTTGAACGATCATTTTAATAGCTTCATTCATTGTAAACTCAGCTCTGATTGACTCAGTTACCTTAACTTATTTAATAAGCTTGAACACTAAAATTAACTCGGCTGGTTTAGATCCTAATCTTCGAGAGAAAAAAACCTGAGTTAAGAAAGAGAATTAGTAATGTAGGTTTCTTTTGTAAAACATTAATTACAGCTTTTCATTTTCTTTCATTAGCCATCGACCTTAATCAATACTTGCTCACAAAACATTACTGCAGTTTGCCTTTTTCTTCCCTCCCAACCCGAGGGCACCAGAGAACCCTAGCCGACAAGGAAGCAGGAAGGTGATCCATGCTTACCTAGCTGCTATTCTTTCATGACATTCTAAAATTTCGGTAATTTTCTCTCTCACTGTTTTGAGTATAAGGATGCATATATTTCCATGTTGCTGATGCTTAAGGGCGTTCATGTCTATCCACTATTTGTGATAATTCTTAACTCACAAAACTTAATCCTTTTCTGTTTACTGATACAATTTTGTTCAAGTTTAGCCGTGAATGATCCGTGTACCACTTGTCCTCCTCTGTAGAATTAAATTACTTATCTCGCAGGGAAGAGCAGGTATACGATAAAATAATAATCTTACTTGTCAGCGCATGCCTATTTTCTCCTTCAGAAATTTCTCCTTCTCTTTCTCCGGCACAAGATTTCTGCAGTATTTCTTTGAATCCATAGGATTTAGTTTATTTGAGTTTGCCTTCGCCTCTTTTATATGCGTGATCGAACACGTACGTACGTCTCAAATATTTTAGCTTCCTCCTCTTCTTTTCTGTGTTTGTTTGTTCGAGGACAGGTCGATGGAGATCACCAACGTTTCTGAGTACGAGGAGATTGCGAAGCAGAAGCTACCAAAGATGATCTATGATTACTTTGCATCAGGAGCAGAGGACCAGTGGACACTAAGGGAGAACAGGAATGCCTTCTCGAGGATTCTGTAAGCATCTTTATATAAGCCCAAGCATATCACAAGTTACTGTTTGATTACTTTATGAAAAATTTCTCCATTTGATCGAGATGTCGATGCAGACATGGGTATTTCATTGATAATTGGTTTTTCACTTGATTGGGTTTAGGATGAAAACCTTGTGCTATCCTTGCTCCATGCACATATCATCATTGCTGCACGCACCAAATTTTCAATATCTATTATCTGGAAATGATAGATTTTAGCAAATCTTTTCTAGGTTTCGACCCCGTATACTAGTTGATGTATCCAAGATTGATCTAACCACGACGGTCTTGGGTTTCAGTATTTCAATGCCAATCATGATTGCCCCCTCGGCTATGCAGAAGATGGCACATCCTCAAGGTTTGCCCCTTGCATTTGTATTATTGCTGTATGTTGGTTTATCAATTCTGTGTTGTAGAAGAGCTACTTCCTCATCTTCTTCTTTCCAAATGACGAAGAACCACCTTGAGACTTTGACAAGAATTACTTCATTTTTCTGTATTTGGTGATACGTTCTACAGGGGAGTTGGCAACAGCTAGAGCAGCATCAGCAGCTAGAACTATCATGGTTTGTCACTCCTTTTCTGCTGCAATTTATATGTAGATTGCTGGTTGATGACCTCATTGCTTTAATCTCCAAGCTCTTTCCTTCATGACCTACATTTTCCCTTTTCTAGACATTGTCTTCGTGGTCGACTTCCAGTGTCGAAGAGGTTAACTCAACAGGACCAGGAATTCGCTTCTTCCAACTTTATGTATATATACATACACACACGCACACTTTGATACTTATTCTGCTTCATCAGCAATGCATCCTGACAGTGAACATGTTGTTCATACCTGAATTTTTTGGCCAGGTCTACAAGGACAGAAATGTAGTGCTGCAACTTGTTAGAAGAGCTGAGAGAGCGGGCTTCAAGGCCATTGTCCTCACAGTCGATACGCCGAGGCTCGGAAGAAGAGAAGCTGACATTAAGAACAGGTCTCAAGTTCATTTCATCATCCTCTCGATCTGATCCAGACGAATGACTCCGTTGTTTGCAGGTTCACTTTACCACCTTCCCTCACACTCAAGAACTTCGAGGATTTGGAACTGGGGAAAATGGATAGGGTAATTAAACAGCTGATAAGAAATTAAAGTGGTCAGGCAATTCACTTTGTTCATTGATTCTGCTCTTACCCACATACTATGTGCCGGACTTTGCAGACCAATGATTCAGGGCTAGCATCCTACGTCGCCAGCCAAGTCGACCGTTCCCTATCCTGGAAGGTAGGTACCTACGTGTAGCTAAGTTCTCAGTAGAACACGAAGAAGAAATTGAGGACTATACTGTTATTGATCCCTGTTTAACGACTGTAGGATGTGAAGTGGTTACAGACAATTACTTCCCTCCCGATCGTAGTGAAAGGAGTGGTGACTGCAGAGGACAGTAAGTGATCAGTGTGGAACTCAAAATTCCTCTCAGCTCATAGCAAGTGATGCGTGCTCATAGTCGTATATGTTCTTGCTTACAAACTAATTAATGCAGCTGAACTAGCCGTTCAAGCTGGAGTTGCCGGTATCGTCGTGTCCAATCACGGCGCTCGCCAGCTCGACTATGTTCCGGCGACCATTAATTCTCTGGAAGAGGTACGCAAACATGCTTCTTTACTCACGTCGAATTACTTACTCAGGACAAGTAGTGCTGAGAGATTGAGTGATCCTCCAGGTGGTGAAAGCGGCACGAGGGAAAGTCCCCGTGTTCTTGGACGGCGGGATTCGTCGAGGCACAGACGTGTTCAAGGCATTGGCCTTGGGAGCTTCTGGGGTGTTTGTAAGTGACGTCCGAGCTGCAGATCAAGGTCGATCTACTACTACTACTACGACTACTGCTTAATTGTGTTTGTCTCGTTGATCGTATGCAGATTGGAAGGCCTGTGATTTTCGCCTTGGCGGCCGACGGGGAGGCCGGCGTACGGAAGGTGCTCGAAATGCTCCGCGACGAGCTCGAGCTCACCATGGCCTTGAGCGGCTGCACCTCCCTCAAACAGATCACCCGAAATCACATCATCACCGAGGCCGACGTGCCCTCCAAGTTATAAATTGCGTGGGTTTGAAATTTAAGATTTAGGATGTAGTAGAGTTTAACATCGAGTTCGAGTCGATGCATAAAAAAAACAAAAAGTAAAGTGTTATCCATTGATGACGTTTAAAGGAATTCCATGTTTGGATGATGGGAAAAATTACAAAAGAAACACTATGATGCTTCTCTTTTTGTCCAAAAAACTCCTTGTCCAAGTTTTTTTTGAAACGGAGAAGTTGTCAGTGGCAAGAACCAGGCTCTCGAAGCTGATCAATGGAAGCTATGGAACTTGATCTGCCTCCCCTTCCACAACTTCTTTAGAACCAGAGAAGTTGTTCAGGAACTCTGGTCTCGACTCGAGTTCGAATTGCTTATTCGTTCTTTCTTCACCTGAACACACCTTCTATTTGCTCATCAAACTTCCACACTGCAATGGCACAGCTCAAAGCAGAGGCTGCTGATAAAACGGACAGCACAAATGCAATCCTCCAGTCCTTAACATCTCTGCATCCACAAAGCTCGCCATCCAAACCAAACACTTTGGGGCTGTAGCATTCCCCACGTTCAGATCAGCATAAGCAAAGGCTCGACAGGAGCAATTGGCCGAGCATTCAGACCTGCAATCGCTCATGTTCTTCTTGTTCCTCACGAACACAAACTTGGCCGGAAACTTCATCCCTGCCACTCCGAGGAAGCCGTCCCTCTCAATGCGCCGGAATGCTCTCGCCCTCGAGCAACCGCCTGAATAGTCACCGCCCCTCCAACTGGTCTTCAACCTCGGCTTGAACCCTTGCAAGCACTTGCACTCTGCGCGGCACTGTTTCTTTGGCGTTGCAATATGCAAACTGGCCGCAGGATCCGTAAACATGGCATCTAATATCGGTACAGATGAGAAGGTTCGTCATAGTTTGGATGTGGAGTTCCAGCTCAGGAGCTGCAGCTGGCCGGAGTGCGTACGTACCTCGGTACCTGGTTTAGGGCGACAAGTCTGATACGTTGATGGTGAGGAGGAATCCATCTTCGTCTGCTAAGATCGTCAAGTAGATCATGGAGTTGGAGTTCGAGCCACACGAGCCTTTGAACACGTTGTCGGATCACACTTGGTTCTCTAACTGTCTCCGTGTCACGTGGTAAAAGATAATTCACTCGTCTCTAGTGTTTCCATGTCATGAGATGAAGGGAAGTGATCGAGTTGACGCCTAAGGTGAATTTTGAAGTAATGAAATGCATGATACAAACAATACTGAAATTGTAAACTGTAAATACTTATAGATCCTTATCGTTCTGATTCCATTGCAGATGGAAGTGTTTGTCGTCGAAAGGGTGATCAGGTAATCGGAAAGCTCTTCGCAGGTCACAAACCAAATCTCTGTTATATTCTTAGATGCACTGCTCACTCTTGTACTTCAACAACCACCCTTTTTCCTCTTCAAGTTACTTGTAAAGGAGAGGATAAGGGAAGAGTGGAGAGGGGCAATGTGCATAGTAACTACACTTGTCCACTCCCACGATAACGTGTGCTCATACGTTGTTCACTTATAACATCTCCCACTTGTACAAGTCAAGCTACAAAGGTAAACAATCACATAGACCAATGAGGTACTCAGTCATTTAGACTTAATAGAGCCAGAGTTCATAGTCACAAAGATTAATAGAACAACATCCAATTCATACCTCGAGAAAATAGTTCGTACGACAGCAAGCACACCGAATGCGAAGAAAGTTATTACACCTTACTTAGTTGCTCATATAATGACACTTAGTCACTCTCATAATGACACACAACCTTTCTCCTACGGAAACATATCCGTTATTCAGAAAATATTCAATCTCCTAGTGACACACAACCATTATCTTGGAGATATCCATGTCTTTCTTTTTACTCAGATTAAATAATCTTCATTTACATCAATACAAACATCTCTAATCCCTCATAATGACTATTATATCAAGAGCATGTTCCATATTCAATATTCACAATCATTTCTAT
>JBBPFQ010000009.1:765483-777884 GCA_037974815.1 Kaempferia elegans
CAAGACCATGTCATATGCAATTTCATGTAAATTTATACCTAAACAGTTTCATAATTAATTATCACAGCCATATTTTTTTTTAATAATATTTTTGTTTAGCAAAATAAATAATCATGATAAATTAGAAAACAATAAATCTAATGTCTTTTAATGAATGTCAAATCAAGGCGACGAGTCAAAACTCATTAAGTCTTTACCTATAAATATACCAAAAGATTTCTTTTATTAATTAATGTTGAAGATTTTTTATAATCAGAATATTCAAACCACTTATTTCTCTAAATTATATAAGAACGATTTAGAAAAAAAAAAGCTTTTACCCTTTGACTTATTAAGTCATTTTGCTTGCTTCCTTTAACAAAATGATATGATCTGATTCTACTATATTGCTTCTTTTATTTGAAAATTTATTATTTAAAAATTAAAATTAAAAACATTTGTAATCTACATACGTCATTGATTCCATGGAGGAAAAAATCGATTTAAACATTTCAATAGGTTTAAAGTATATTTTTTATTTTAATAATAACATTGGACTTGGTCATCTCCTAATCACCTTCAATTATTACTAAAAGTTGTTTACTTCTTCATGTGCCAAATTGATTCGCATTATCAACAAAAGCCTGTAACCTAAACTTGTTATCTATCTCTGCATGCCATCTGACAGACATGCATTAATTGTCTGCAAAGTCTTCCTTCTGATTCATTCCAAGGAACCAAACTCAATGACAATTAGGAAATCTGCAAAGACACTTCCAAAATCTCTCTATCTCTCTACAGTCTGCTCATCACTTTCTACTAGTCAATTTTCTAATAAATAAATGTTAACTGCTCCTCTTCACAAATGTCAAACCACAGCAAAACTTCCTGAGTTTGACTGTTTCCTCCAATCCAAAGTAACCAAGAAAAACTAAGGCCAAAAGTTAGTAAATCATCTCAATCGTGTTCTTCAGTCCATCGGTTGAAATTTTCAAGATGAACTTCCAAATGTGACGAAAGAAAAGTGTAAACGGGTTTGGTTAATGGTTGTTTAGATTATAGTCATAAATCTGTGGGTTCTACTTAATTTTCACCGTAGTCATCATCATAATCTCATGGAGAAAACCAACGTATCACATCATTGGAGATAAAATTATGGTAAATAATGTACGATGCTAAATAATACAAATGAATTAACGTCGACAAGTTTGTATGGGACACAAAATACTGGAAACCATTTATATTGTATAAAATCACATCCATGGTCATGAAATGGATGGTTGGAAAACTTGTAATTCATTTTAAACAATACACTCCCTAGCCCAGCAGATAGCCGGACTTGGAAAAAGGTCAAAAGGCAGACGCGAATAAGATTGTTATCAGCTAACAAACTGTTAAAATACAAATCTATTTGGGATGAGAAAAAATACATTGCAAAAACAAAAATTTACACACAAAAAGGACTACCAGAAGAATAAGACAATGCACTACCAAATAAGAAACTGCACCAAAATCTCAAAGGACTGGAGAAACGTCTTGATGAGAATGCCAGAGTTTCTACCTGAAAGTTCATATAACCACTTGTGTGATGAAAATATGCACACCCTGAGATGAGAAACAAACCAAAAACATATTCATAACCTTGTTCTTCTTATGTGATATCTTCTCCACAATCCAACTCACTCAAGTTGGAACTTGAACTTAAGACAGAATAGCAATTCACAGTTTTCCTTACTTGATGAAGCTAACAAGCATTTGACCCAGTATTATCCAATACCGCCCCTATATTTTATCATCAGCATTTGAGCTAGTTTCCTTAGCTAAAGCAAAGCCAATTTCATCCCTCGACTGTACCTCAGGAACCTCATCTGATTCCCTTCCCATTGCTATTTCAGCTCTTGTATTTTCACCATCTATGAATGAGCTAGTTTTCATTGCTGTAGCTTTCTTGGAACCAAAACCAGTCTCCCTCATTAGCTGTACCTCAAGAACCTTGTTTTCCAACTCCCTTTCAGTTGCATTAGCTTCTACAGATCCATCTAAATGCTGTCTAACAGCATAAGCTATGTCTTCCACAGACTTTGCTTCAATAACAAGCATATCAGATTGTATCTCATTTGTGTGTAGATGCTCCAGAACCTGTAAATTGTCCACTCCTACTTCATGGTCAATGGGTTCCTGAGAATTATCTGCAGTTCCCATATTGCTTGTGCTTTCTGAATGCTGTCTAAAAGCTGAGGCTATGTCCTCAACAGATTTTGCTTCAATAATGAACATATCCGATTGTATCTCATTTGCAACTAGATTCACTGGATCCTGTAAATTAACCTCTCCAACTTCATGATTTACAGGTTCCTTAATATTACATTTTGTTTCAATTGGTTCTAGGTTTTCATCGCCTGTGCTTTCCGAATGCTGTCTAAAAGCCAAGGCTATGTCTTCAACAGATTTTGCTTCGATAATGAGCATATCTGATTCATTTACAACCGGATTCCCAGGGCTCTGTAAATTATCCACTCCAATGTCGTAGTTTATAGATTCCTGGATATTATCTGGGGTTATATTGCTTGTGATTTCTAAATGCTGTCTAAAGGCCAAGGCTATATCTTCAACAGAATTAGCTTCAACAACCAACATATCAGATTGTATATTCTTTGCAACTAGATTCTCTGCATCATGTAAATTATCCTCTCCAGCTTCATGATTCAAGGCCTCCTGAATAATATCGCTGGTTTCCACTGGCTCTGGGCCTGTATCGCTAATGCTATCAGCATGCTGGCTTAAAGCCAAGGCTATGTCTTCAACACATTTTGCTTCAATAACAAACATATCTATTTGCATTTCATCTGTGAATAGAGTCTCTGGACCCAGTAAATTATCGACTCCAACTTCATGGCTTATTGGTTCCTGAATATTATTTGTGGTGTCTACTTCTGGAGTTTTATTAGTTGCACTTTCAGAATGCTGTCTAAAAGCCAAGGCTATGTCTTCCACGGATTTTGCTTCAACAATGGACATATCTGATTGTATAGCATCTGCGATTAGATTTTCTAGACCTTGTAAATTATCCAGTCGAACTTCATGGTTTAAAGGCTCGTGAACATTGTCAGGGGTTTCTATTGGTTCAGGGGCTTTATTGCTTGTGCTTTCTGAAAGCTGATTAAAAGCCAACGCAATGTCTTCGACAGAATTTGCTTCAACAAAGCACATATCTGATAGTGCATCCTTGGCAACTAGTACACCATCTAAAGTATCCGCTCTGACATCATGATATGTAGGTTCCTCAATAATGTCAATGGTTTCCACTGGTCCTTTGTCGTTAGTGCTTTCTGAAAGGTGGCTAAAAGCCAAGGCTATGTCTTCAACTGATTTAGCTTCAACAAAGGACATATCTGATTGTATATACTTCTTAACTAGATGCTCCGGATTCTGTAAACTCACTTCCTCAAGTATATCATAACTAGCTCCAGATGGTTGGTTGTCTGGCTTCTCAGCAGTCAGAGTGGACTTACCATCAGAAACTTGACACTTGCCAGATTCACGCATGAGGGAATTTGAGGAACCAGAGATAACATCCTTAGACTGCCCATTCATGTCAAAGACCAACTCTGATGCATGAAGATCAGATGGAAGTTCTTCTGTGACTGAATACTCATTTTCATCCAACCTCATTGGCAGGTTCACATCCATACCATTAGTATGAAAAGAAATTGGATACACCTCATCGGATTCCTCATCAAAACTAGTTACGATTTTCAGCTTCATCTGTGGAACAACCGAGTGCAAACTTTTGGTCATTTTCTCAAATGGCTCCACGGATAAACTTGCTTCAGGAGCTTCTTTATCCAAAACAAAATTCACTGAAGGAATGTTGTTAAGACCTTCACCTGCGTGCACAAAAAATGTCAAAAAGAACCCAAATAAAATTTCTGATATGCTAGTAGAATATTTCAATTGTTTGGTTACCATTTTCACCTTCAAATGAATGTAATGCAGCTTCTTGGACATTATATTCGCCAGCTCCAGCAATTAGGTCATTCACTACGATGAGCTTATCATCTCCACCAAACTCATGAACACTAGATGCATGCTCAGTTTTCTTTTCTGTAATATCAGCTAAATCTCCTTCTTTCGAGGTTTGAATTGCATGATCCATGTAATCAGGATCAAGTTTGGCGAGAGATGATATTTCTGTTTCATCATGGAATTCTTGTTCATCTAGCTTTCTACTATCTTCCTGATTTGTCGGTGCACCAGATTCTGTAATGAAACTTACTCTCGACTCATTCATGTCACTGAATTGTCTTTGAAAACTAGAACGTCCCTCTGGATCCAACTTGTCAACATCAAAATAGGGCTTCAGTCTCGAATGTCGATTCTCTTGTTGGCGCTGCCTTCTTCCCAAACTAAAGGTTTCATTCCTTCTAAATGTAAATTCACGATGTGGGGCAGAGACAAAACCTTGCTGACCCCAAATCTCACCTGTAAGGCTTTTATCTTGTTCTTGCTGGTCGTAGAATAGATCAAAAGGATTTCTTCTTGGAAACAAGGATGGAGCAGAGCCTGGAATTGGTGGTAAACCCATCATTTCCTCTGGCTCATATGGCCTATCAAAGGGATTCCCTCTTGGTGCTGATACTGGTGGAACATAAATACCATAGTGTGATTCATTCATGCTGAGAAAAGATTCATTACCATCCATGTCAATAAGATTTCTCTCCGTAACATGTGCCTGATTCTTCCGCACTTCCCGCTTTGCAATTAAACTTTCTAACCTCTGATTCCTCTCTAATTCGGAAGAGCCAATCTCAAGGACATTCTTCTGATCATCTTCTGTCCATTTGATGGCAGCTTCAATCCCATCATCATTCTCCGGTGCTTCATCGTCTTCCTCCTCCCCTTGGTTTTGAGCTTCTTCATCTGTACTAAGGGCATCAATTTCATCAAGTGATGATGTTTCAGAGGCTACATCCAGCTTTGAATTAGAAACATGCTGTTCAGAATTTAAAAGAGGGTGAAGCTCATCAAGCATCAGAATAATGTCAGCTGCGGAAGCATCTGGAGAGGAACTCTCTGACCTATCAGAATCAGTATCTGGATGGGCTTTTTGATCTTCAATTGAAAGCCAAGGCAATCCAATAGAATGGTCTACATGGTGCCGTGATAAGGGTTCGCCATTCTCCAACTTAAGGCTCTTGCTTGCTAGTTTATCTGTCACACCAAAATAACTTGTACTTTCATCAGTCTCAGCTACACCTTTAGCAACCTTTTCAACACCATTATCTTTGTCATTGGAACCCTCTTGCCCTAGAATTTCTTCTGCCTGAATCCCTTTATCCTTAGAAAAATTCCTTTTCTTTAATTCCTCATCTAATGATTTTGTCTCCATCGTAGTATCAAGATCTTCATCTCCATCTGTTGCAGGATAGATACTCTCATCTGCATTGGCTTTTTCTCCACATAGAATTGCCTCTGCAGTGGCAATTTCCTCGTTGTAATTTCCATTCTCCATAAGGCCCTCAACAGTTAATTTATCATCCTTGACATAAAAATGATCAGTAGGGCTCCCAATTTCAGTAGAATACAATTCATGAAAGTTCTTGTCCTCTTCCTCGATTTCAGGAATATTTGGTTCTCCAAAGCTTAGAAGCAGTCCAAGAAGAACAGTTGTGCACGCAATGACAGGAGTAGATGAAAACAAGAAAGCAAACAGAAAAGGAGAAAATCTGTACAATGCAAGCAAGAAAAACATTGCACCAAACACAAAAGGATGATGACAAGCAGATCTATAGGTAGTTCGGATGCAGAACATAGTTAATCTTCCAAAAGATGCTCCGATTTCTTTTCTGCAGGTTGCCATTTTTTTTTTCTTCTCTTTTGCAATAATCTGGGCAGGAAGACGACATAAAAAATATATCTATAAATAGTTGCCTAGCTGGTTCTCAAGAAGCAAAAATATATTGAATGGGATATAATACTATATTTCATGATCAAACAGTTGTTAGAAACTCAAGAACCATTATGGAAATCTCATTCCAGAAACAAACAAAGAAGAAAACATTGATATTCGAGAGAAAAAGAGTGCAAATATCATGTTATGTTTCACAACTTGAAAAACATAGCCCAACTTCTCACCAACAAAAGAACCATAAATCATAAATGTATCAAATAATGCAGGGAAAAAAATCCAGGTTTTGTACATATCACTGGCCTTTTTTCTTTTATCATGTCTGTATACATATGTAAATAAAGGAAAATTTATTTTTAGTATGCCGACAGAAAAAAAAAAGAAGGAAAAAATAAAAAATATATTCACACACTTCTTTTTTGAAGGGAAAAATAGTTGAAATAATCATACATTGGACAAAGCTTTGTCAAATGAAATTACAACTAAAGCCCCAAGTAATCCCGTCTGCTCACAGAAATTAAACTCACACAAAGCAAGAAAAACGTATCTTTTACATCTTTTAAGTTTTCGATAACCAACGCGGACCATTAGTTGGAACTTGGAAGTCCAGTCTACTAGAGATGCTATGGAATATCGAGAACAGGAACGGATTTCATGACATTGAAAAAGTCGCCGTTTGTTGACTGATTAAAATGAACAGCATTTTGAGAGATGAACACCTCCTAAAACTGAGAGAGCGAATCCATTTCTTCCCTTTCCTATTATTGATTTCAGTTATATCATATACTATAGTCAGATCAATAAGAGACAGAAATCAAGCAAAATCCCCAAAACCTGATACACAGGATACAAAAATCACACTTATAGGTGGAAAGCCCAAGAGAAAGTAAAGCTCAAGTAAAAGATCCGACCTTTCCGATTCAGAACACTTCCGAGTGCTACAAGAATCTCGCAGATTTAGCTCACAAAGGCAAAAAAAAAAAAAAAACAGAGGGGGGAGAAAGAGAAAGCGCACCTCGACGGGGCGATCAAAATCAGGTCTTGATATAAGTTGCCAAAAGGACCAGGATCCGACGATCGAAGCAATAAACTAACTTGAGTAGCCAAGTGAGATCAAGGAGAAGAACCCTAATTTGTTGAGAAACGAGGAGGACGATTCCAAACGAGGCGGAAAAGCGAACAAAAGCCTGCCTTGCTTCCTCAGCGATCACGTCTACCCCTGGATTGGATGACCGAGTCTGGAAGAGGAAAGGTTCAAAAGCGAAAGTGGCCTTCCACTGAGATTTTTTTTTCAACTATTTTGACAGTTCCCAGTTGAAAAAGCAGGGATCAAGATGTTGAGTTAAACTCAATTAATTGATTGAATAGTTCGAAATTCGGTCGGTTAATTTAGAAGTTTAATTTTTTTTATTAAAATAATTAATTATATCGGTCTAATTAATTTGATTTTAATTTTAAAAATTAAAATTTAATTAAAACAATTAATTCAATACTATGAGTTAAATTAATGTAAATCAAAACTAAACTAAATGGATATTATGAATTAAAACCAGCTAAATCGAGTCAAATTAAATCAGAATTAAACTTAATTAAATCAAACTAAAACAAAATTAAAATCAAATCAAACTGAAACAAACCAAACTAAATTGAAAAAATATAATTATTTAAGTCAAAAACTGAATTAGCCAATATTTGATGGTTCAAATTTTTTTTTTTGAAAAGTTCCGTTGATTTGGTTGGTATGAAAAAAATTCAGTCAATTTAATTTTTAATTTAACCGGTTCAATCGATTTAGTGTAAACCGATTGCTCAACCGTACACACGTAGACTACTGGATATTTTATCCTAGAGAAAAGTGACAGAAGGGAAAGCACTCATTTCATGTGCTTCTGAAGATAAATTGCGGTGATTGAAAGTAAATGGAAGGAGTGAGCTATACAAGGTCCGATCCCTCAACCTTATGTCATAAATTTTTATTTATTTACCATCTTAATTATACCCGTGGAAACACATTCTATATGATATTTTGTCTAGCAAATCTTTACATTAATATTATTAGAAATTGATTCTAAAATTTATTAGAACAAAACTATTATTCCATAATAATGTTTACGTTTTCATGTATTTATTATTCCAAAATTTATAAAATTTATGAGGCAATAGCAATGATTAACTTGTTTCATTTTGCACTATATTCCATATAAAATCCTCAAATTTAGAGTAATAAATAGGTATAGTTCGAAGTAAAATTGACTTATTTTCTTTCCTTTATCCATATTATCCATTTCTTTGGTAGTCATTAAAAATATTTTTTTTTAAAAAAAAGATTGTTAAAAAAAGAGGACCGACCAATAAATTTCTGATAGACGTGTAGCATAATTTTAATTATTAGGTGACATGATGATCACATTGTGTTAAAAGTAGCTTTATTTTTTTTTTCTCTCATTATAAATTGAACTTAATTTTATTGGGTAGATCAGAATCTGTGGAGAATGTGGATCCACGTGTCCTCATCATATGGCATACAATAATCATAAAACGATGAATTACTGAAAATTGTTTTTTTAATAGAAAAACTGGATTCATGTGTCACATCCAAAACAAACTTCCAACAGAAAACTAAATATTGAAAGTTCCATGAATGTGCTCAAAAAAGTAGAGAAAATGCTAAAACAAAACATAAACTTTTGTTTTTTTTGCACATAGATCACTAGAGCACTATGACAATTGCACAAATGATTGTTTTTCTTTTTCTATAGTTTGTATCTATATTCATCCTTGTTAACTATTTATATATCATTTCAAGTTCTTTGAAATAACTTCTGGCTTCCCTTCCATTGCTGGGAGAAAGTCAGATAGTGAGTTGAAGAGTGCGATCTAGTTTCTTACACTCCTCAGATTTTTAGCTACTTTCATTCAATGTTATCTCTTCGGAGGGCAAAACTTGATGATGAATCCCCTGCTTAATTTCTGGGTCTGACAAAGAAGGTAACTCAGAAACAACAAGCTCCTTGGATTTTAACATCTCGCTTGATGCCGGTCCATTCTCGACCATGAACTCTATCGTCGAGCATTCTCCAGTTCTATCAGGCTCCTTGGGGTTTGAGTTTACTTTATCTGCAAAGGATGAGACTTCAATGAATGACAATGGAATTTTGTGTTTAATTTTGCTCACAACATCTCTGAACAAGTATATATTTCACCTGAACTATTGAGAGTTTCATCAGGTGCTGAATCTGAATTGGACTCATCAGTCCATGAAGGACTATGGTTGTTAGCAAGTTCCACAATTTCACTAGGAACAACCTCAGCTGCCACCTCTTTCACAGCATAACAATTTACAGGGATTGGATTCGACAAAAGAGTGGATTCTTCGAGGTCTCGCAAGCTTCCTGCATCGTGCACGATAGAGCTGTCGGCCTCATTGTCGACATGAGTAATAGGCGAACTGGATACCGACATTGATTCCTGACTGCTCTCATCTTGAACTACTCCAAAGTCTTCAATGACATGATCTTCATGCAGCTTGTTTTGGTCCATAGGATTCTTCAATTCAGGCCTGTCTGTATATGTAATGAGCGAACTCGATACCGATTCTTGGCTACTGTCATCTCGGATTACATCTTCAGAAGCTTCAGCTTCGTGATCATGGATTATGTCCATCTGGTTCATCACAAATTCAGCATCCATCGGTTCGACATGCACCAAACATTGATAGTCTTGCCCAGCAAGTTCCTTATTATGTTGAGAAAGCTCTTCTTGAAGATTGTTCACTGAAACTGTATCAGATTCAGATGTGAAACTAAACTTGGAATCACTGACATTGCCCCCTGATTCTTTAGTCTCTTTATCGAAGTATTTATTTTCTTGCTTGAAGTTTTCATAAAATGAAACACCAATCGTGAAGCTCTCGTGCCTCCTGTACACATCACGCTGGGGGAGAGTAACCAAGCTTTTGTGGCCTAGATTTTCGCCGTCTTCTTCTTCTTCTTCTTCCTCTTCCGCAGAATGAAGATCGAAAAGGTTAAATCTGCGCAAGAGTCTGGAAGGAGCTGAACCAGGAAGTGTATCGTCAAAATCGTAAGGAAGATCAAAAGGATTCCTTTTTGTGCCAGTACTGATGGATGGCAGTGCCTCTGTATTATCATCCGGGTCTGCCAAATTTCTCTCCATTGCTTTTCTAGCTTTTCGTTTGGCTATCAGACTCTCCAATCGTCGACTTCTTTCGTGTTCAGAGTCCCCGAGGTCCATGAGGTTCCTCTGATCATCTGCAGTCCAAGAAATAGAAACTCTGTTCCTCTCATTCTTCTCCTCTCTTGCCCCTTCAACGTCTTCATCGTCCTTCTTCCCTGATTCAACTTTCACATCACCATCATCCACCAAAGGGTTCTGTTCGGTCGCTGCATCTTTCAACTTGTCCTCGGAAAATTGTGGGTCAGGTGCAGAAGAAAGATCAGAACTCTCGATCATACTGAATTCAGAATCGAAACGATCATCTCCATGCTCAACACAGCACCACGGTGAGCCCAAACATGACTCGGCATTCTCATGATCACAGACAGGTAACTTTTCTGATGACTGTAATTGGGTGTCTTCAGTTTCAGAAATCTTATTGAAATGATCTTCATCAGGAGAACTGGTAGGAGAAATGGAAGCAGCACTCGTTGGATTGACATCGTCCTCTTTGAATCCTTTATCATCCGGAGCCATTGCTTTTACTGTCATGCCCTTAAAAGTTCTCCTACTTCTAATGTTGGGATTGGATCTGAAACTTTCCACCTTTCTGACTCTGATTACATCCCTTTTGCCCAACTCAAGCTTCATAGAGCTTTTGCGATTTAATCTCTCATTTTTTAGGACACTGTTTGGCTTACCAAATCTCAGAAGCATCACGAGCAAAAGAATAGTGAAAATGATGAGAAGGAAGAAGGGTTTTAAAAGAAGAATAAATGGTGGGAGAAAAAACTTGTAAAGGGTAATCAAGAAGCATGTGGCACCGAGAAAGAAAGGATAATAGTAAGCACAAGTCCAATTTATTTTCCCGGACATTGGAATTACTATTTGGGCACAGATTTCTCAGATTTAGTTACTGAATCTCTCTTCTTTTCTTTTGTCCTATTTTGGAAATCTGCAAGTGAAAATAAAATAAAATAAAATAAATGGAATGTGTGTTAGATTCAAGAATCTATTCAACTCCCTCGTCGAAGCCGGAATCAAAGAGCAACTTTAATGTTGTTATCTTTCTACAATAAATTTGTCAAAGAAAAGAACCTTAATCTTGCTTCTTTTAAGAAATTGTCAAAACTTGGATCCTAATGAACCATCTCCGTCATATATGATCCATTAAAATCTGAATACCAAGATTGATAAGAATCTTAAGCATGGAAATGCAAATCTTATTGCAACAAATTAACGATGCTTGGCTACGTACCTTAACAGGAGCATTGTTTCCAAAGAACCGAAAATAGTTGAAAGAAGATGGAAAAGAGAGAAAGAGAAGGTAATAGGAGTTCCTTAAATATATCTTAATTAATTCTCAATGGATATTAATAGGCCAATTTGAATGGTCGTCAGAAGAATGGGAGAGTATTGAGTAAATGAAGCCACCGACCATGTGTCAGAGTCCTATTAATCATATACAATGGGTTCAAAATTAGATATACTCCTTAAATTAATTATTTCTATCTTATCAAATTAATTATTTCTTTTATCCTAAGTAGGATGTCATAATTAATTCCTCTAATGATACGTCAGGAATTTAAAATTTGAATCTCTTCGGAATTAAGACATAAAAAATTATCACATAAAGTCATAGTGTTGAAACTCGATACGTCTGAACATGCCTATAACCATTTGTAATTAATTTACCGATTTCATGTTGGCCCATGAACAGATGCTGGGGGCGCATTGGGGTCGAGAAAATTACCTTTATATCACAGGAATCTAAAGTTCGCGATTCAATTGTAAGGTATTATTAAGAATGGGTAACGAACCTAAGAAAGCTAACTATCAGGATCTTCACGTGCACCTCTCTAATTTACCCAGGTGGTCAGTAGGAAACTTTGACGCCCAACTGATCACCCTAAGTTTAACATTACATGATCGGATTAATCCCTTCCATTTTATCAGACTATTTCATGGAGTATATTTACCCTTCACTTAATTATTTGTCTGAGAGGAGGTGAGGGAAGGATACGTAAATAGAAGGAGGATAACGTTTACTCTTATTTGGGAAGAAAACGAGGGAAGGAGGTGAGAGAGTCTCTCAAACAAACTATTTCCTTATCCTCTAAGTTGGAATATAAGAAAATTACCCTCTATTTCTTTTCATTTATTTCCTTTCTCGATCCTCCTAGTATATTTTGATCATTTGCACTAATAGTTAGTAGTCATTAATTATTTATCTCTTCTGTGTAGATCTAAGGATAGATTGGTAGGAGCACTGGAGTGAATGAATCACTTTGTACGAGGAATAGTGGGTAAAATTGAAACTATATGTTGGAAAAATAAAGAG
>JBBPFQ010000009.1:906633-918175 GCA_037974815.1 Kaempferia elegans
TACATGGTTTTTCGAAAATATTTTCTCGCACGGATCCTTCGTCTAGGAACTTCCGGGGTTTCCGCAACGCAAAAAGGCGATTTTTGCGGCTCGGATTTTCCAACAAGAAGAAGCTGAGGGATTACTTTCTACCTTTCTGCTACACTCAAACTATGTTTCAACAACTTCACTCGTTGCAACATGGTGCGAGATCGGTCAATGATTATACAGATGAATTCCATCAACTGACCGACCGCAATGACCTATCCGAGAGGGAGGAGCAAGCAGTCGCATGATACTTAGGGGGGTTGTGTCAGCACCTACAAGAGGCCCTCGGCCTTTATTCATTTTTGATGATGTCTGAAGCCTGCCAGCATGCACTAGTTGTTGAAAACCAACAGAACTAGAAGCTAGTGGTGAAAGGCGACTAAAACAGTCGATCAATTCCCTCAAGGCTCACATTTTATCTCGCAACAGTCTTCACAGGTTAATCCTAATGCTCCTATAATATATTATAATTTTGGTGAATAGGGACACAATGTTAATTGATGTAGGAAACTTGCTCCTGCTAATCAGAAAGGTAAAAATTTATTGATCAAGGAGGACCTAGAGACCGAAGCAATTAGCGACCTGGAGTATGATGTGCTTAACGAGGTGATTTATGGTGATGACCAAGAGACATTCATCCTTCATAAGAGGTTGCTACCTCCTAAGAGTGATTTTGAGAACAATTAGTTGAGAATCAATATTTTTTATACCACCTGCACCATTGTCGATAAAGTCTGTAAGATGATCATCAACAGCGGTAGTTGTGAAAACGTAGTCTCCATCAAGTTTGTCTAGAAATTACAACTGAAAATGGACCATCATCCTAGACTATATAAGTTATACTGGCTGAATAAAGATAGTGAAGTAATAGTAGACCGATGATATCTTGTATATTTTTCAATTGGCAAATATTTTGATGGTACTTAGTGTGATATGGTGGCCATGAATGCTTGTCATGTATTTTTGGGGTGGTCTTGGTAGTATGATCATAGTGTTGTTCATGATGGGCAGAAGAACACATATACCCTTTAGGCCAAGGGAAAGAAGATTATGTTGGAGCCATGGTAGGAAGGAACTACTCCAATTTTGGTAGCCAAGAATACTAATATGCTTTATATATCCAGGTTTTTAGACTAGATGGAGCATGAAGGCGTTGTCTATGCTTTTCTACAGCGCCATAGTGAAATTGTACACAAGGACGCTGAGTTACCAACTGAAATACAATAGTTGCTAGTAGATTATGATAAGCTGATGCAGAGGATCCTCCTTCTTGGCTATCACCTATGCAAGATATCCAGAATCAGGTTGACTTTGTTCCAGGGTTGAGCCTGCCTAACCAACTATCATATCGCCTTAGTCCCAAGGAGACTAAAGAATTACAACGACAAGTGGTGGAATTACTGAAGAAGAGCTATATTCGTAAGAGCACAAGTCCATTTGCAGTTCCAATCCTACTAGTGCCAAAGAAAGATGGTTTATGGCGTATGTGTATTGATAGTCGAGCCATCAACAAGATCATGGTGAAGTACATATTCCCAATTCTTTGCTTAGTTGACATATTAGATCAACTATCCGGTTCTAAAGATTTTCAAAAATTGATCTTAAAAGTGGATACCACTAGACCAATATAAGACCTAGAGATGAATGGAAGCCCCCATTCAAGACACATTATGAGCTATATGAGTGGATGGTCATGCATGTTTGATTGTCTAACGCACCCAACACCTTCATAAGTTTTATGCATCAAATTATGTGGCTTTTCATGGGAAAGTTTATGGTGGTCTACTTTGATAACATTCTCATCTACAGTCTGACATGGGCATCTCACTTTGATCACCTCCGTGCTATTTTTGAAAAACTGAAGACAGAGTGTTTATTTATTAACATGAAGAAGTGTTCTTTCTTTACTACATTGATAACTTTTCTTGGCTTTATTGTTTCTACTAATGGAGTGCACACAGATTAAACAAAGATCGACACAGTCTTAGAGTGGCCTTAGCTGAGGACCTTACATGATGTCAGAAGTTTCCATAGCTTGGCTTCTTTCTATCACCAGTTCATCAAAAATTTTAACACTCTAATTGCTCCCATCATTGAGTGCCTTAAGGGACGAGACTTCACGTGGTCTGAAAAAACATATGCAAGTTTCCAACTAGTCAAGAAGAAGATGACTGAGGCACCAATTTTGCCACTTCCTGATTTTGACCAAGTGTTCGAGATCAACTATGTTGCATCTAGTATTGGGATAGGAGGCGTTCTGAGTCAGTCAGGGCATCCAGTTGCCTTCGTTAGTGAAAAGCTATCCAGATCCAAAAAAAAAATTATTCTACCTATTACTTGAAGTTATATGTCATTGTTCAGTCCTTGAGGCATTGGCGTCACTACCTAATACAAAAGGAATTCATCCTGTCTATTGATCATAAAACATTAAAATACATCAACGGTCAACACAAGCTGAGCAGATGTCATGCCAAGTGGGTGGCTTACTTACAGGAGTTCACCTTCACTCTGAAACACCAAGCTAGAAGTCTAAATCATGTTGCAAATGTCTTGAGTCGTCATTCTTCATTAATCACCACCATGAGTACTAGTGTTGTAGATTTTGAGATTTTTCCATATGTGTGCGTAGCTGACCCATAATTCGGAAAGATATTCTAAAAGATACATGGTGGGCATTAACATGATTTTATTTTGTATAATGGTTATCTGGTTCATGAGTTGTAATTATGTATTCCATAGTGCTCTCTAAGGCAGCAGATCATGAGGGGAGTTCAAAATGAGCCATAAGATGTTGGCCCTCAACTCTATCAATTTTTATTGGCCTAAATTGACCAACGATGTGGTTGACTTTGTAGACCGATATTCTATATGCCATCGATCTAGGGGGATCACCAACGCAATTTGTACACTCCCTTACCTATCCCTGAAGCTCCTTGGCTCGATGTCAGCATGGATATTGTATTGGGATTACTCCATATCCAATGAACCCTAGATTCTGTTCTTGTTGTGGTTGACAAATTTTCAAAGATGACACACTTTGTAGCTTATAGGAAGACTATGGATGTTGTTAGGATTGCTCATCTTTACTTCAAGGAGATTGTATGTCTACATAACATTCTTCGATCTATGACTTCAGATCAAGATACCAAGTTTATCAGTCATTTCTGGAAGAGCTTATGGAGAAAATTGGGCACGCAGTTGAACTTTAGCAGCTCCTACTACCCTCGGACAGATAGACAAACTAAGGTGATGAATCAGAGTCTAGGCAATCTTTTGAGATGTTTCATAGGAACTAAGCCGAAGTAGTGGGACTTGGCATTACCTTAAGTGAGTTTACCTACAACAAATTGAGAAACAGGATAACAGATTTGAGTCCTTTTAAGATTATCTATGGGTGGAACCCATATGGGGTTATGGACTTAGTCCCTGTTCCACGTGTCGGACGGATTCTAGATAGGTTCTGGACTTAGTCCCTGTTCCACGTGTCGAACGGATTCTAGGTAGCAATACTAAGTACAAAACTCGGGTTAACAGTCATCATGGCCAAGTACTTTATGAAGTTAGGGATTTTGTATGGGTTGTTTTAACTCATGATCGTTTCCCTGTTGGCAAGTACAACAAGCTGAAGGATCGGAAGATTGAACTATGTTAGATACTGTAAAAGATCAACAATAATGCCTACAGGTTGCACCTTCCTAGTCATTTAAAGACATCTGGTATCTTCAATGTGAAGCTAGCACTTCACTCCTTATTCGGTGGATGTTGATGAAGTTACTATGAACTCGAGGGCTAGTTCTTTTCAACCTGGAGAGACTGATGTAGGTTCAACTCAACATGACCCCTTGAAGTTCAAACGACCATAATTTTTAACTCGAAACTCAGAATTAGGATTTGTTAGATCTAGAATTTGAAAATCTACATTTATTACCGGGGAACCCATAACTGTCACCTTTTGGGCCCAAATTCTACCATTTAGGCCCTCAACCAAGTCTTTGAATTTTTTTTTTACTATTTTTAGTCATTTATATTTTTAGATTATTACGGGTATTTTTGGTATTTATAGATCACAATTAGTCTATAATGACGTCCTGTTATATTAATTTTAATTTCTGTCAAGAAATTTCCTTTTCTGAACAGATCACTTTTTTTTTTCTAACAAGATTGGAATTGAAGTCCATATGTTAAAATTTCTTTACTTTCTTAGCTATAGGGTCTAGAGTCTACATAAACATATGTATAGCTGCATGAGAATTTATCCCTCAATTATTAATAAAGCTTTCCTTTTCTGGTAAACTCGATGAGTTTTCCCTTTTTTAGCGTCTCTCTTCTTAAATTTCTCCTCCAATCTCCCCTTTTGTCAGCCTGTAAGATAATATAGCTTGGCGTCAAGATCTAGGCCCGGGAAGTGCCAACATATGTGTCGTTTGAAAACTACTCCTAGAATTTATAGCAATAGAAATTGCTAGTAATAGCATTTGACAAAGAACCACGGTTAAAAGTACTCAATGTCAGTATTTTAAAGATGACTTCTAATTGTTTTATTATTAAAAGTGGTTTACAATAGTACTTTATTCAGATCAATACTAAAACTATACAATAGATGCAGTTTGAATATCAATTCTAAAATATTAGAGCAATAGAAGTGATTTATAGCAGCACTTAACATGAAATGATATTAAAAATATTTAGTAGGAATAGTTTTGTAACTGTTCTTAGAAGTTAGAGTAATAGAAACGTTAGTAGCAGCATTTGACACAAAACTGTTGATAAAAGTACTCACTATTAGTAGTTTCAAATTTCTTTTTAATAGTTGAATCTTTAAGGGTAATTTACAGCAATGATTTATTTAAATAGGTACTAAAGCTATTCAACAAGAGCGTTTGTAAAACTCTTCTGAAAATGTAAGGCGCGTAATAGAAACAATTTAGTTCAAACTAATTATGTTGTTTGATTTTCGAAAGCAATGTTAAAATTGCTCATATATGGATTTTTTTTATTGTGCTATTATAATTGGTTCAGTAGTTACTATAATGTATCTATTTAGATTAAAAAAATAGGAGAGATAATAATGGTAAAGAATAGTTAGGTAATTATAGATGGGTGCATGCTTCTTTTGTTTGATTTTTTTTTTGGGCTAAAAAATTAAAATGGAATGCCGTTTCAACTTTTGCCCATATATTTATTATTCTGCTATTCCACGGATAATAATAATTCAATGCACGAATTCTGAAGTATATTAACTACTGCATGTTATAAGATTTTCAAACTTACTTATTTTATTGAGCTTAAAAATAAATTTAAATTTAAATTTATTTATTTATTGCAACTTCACAGAGCTGGAATCTTCACTTGGGAAAATAAAAAATAAAAATTGTATTTATAATTTGGTTGAAATATTGACTTGCAGAAAAGAAAATTTGCAGGGACATAATTAATGGAATGTAGGTGGTCTTCTTGTTGACAATGTCCTGGCTGAGATCAGGAGCTTTATGACTTGGGATTTTGGAGATGTGAAGTGTAATATATTATACATCACTTGCCGGGATCGAAATGCTATAAATAATTAGATAAATAAATAATTAAAAAAAACACATTTCAGTTCATTTAATTATTTGAGACAGCTTAGCCTTGATGTTTTGTTATATATACTGCAAGGAGTTGACTAGAGTTGGCTCTTGTTAACCTCTAAAGTATACGCTTGTGTCTTTTTTTATTTATTTTCTAGCAAAAAATAAATACTTCTAGGAAACTTAAGAAATATTAATTAAGTAGGGCTTTGAACTAATAAGATTATTATGAATAGACTAGTAAAAGCTTATTTAAATGTATATTTACATTACCATGAGCTAGTAATTAAAATGTATATTTTAGATGAAAATAAATATAAATTTATATAAAAAAAATCAACTTGATGGGAATGATCAGCTATGGCATGTGATATTAAATAACTAATTAATTTTAAAATCAATTTGTTAAGGAAGATGAGTTCATAATTAATTTATTTTAGTCAAAATAAATCATTTTGTCATCATTTCACTAGATTGTGAAAATCTAAAAAGACATATTTTATACGAAAACAAATTCACATATAACCTTTTTTAGGAAAATTTTCACTACAAGATAATAATTTTTAAGCAAATTTGATGGAGAGCAATGAGATCGAACAAAAAATGTGAATTTTTTTATAAAAAAAGGAGCATTTTCAGACAAATTCAGAAAATAAAATTTGATTTAGTAAAATACCTATTAAACTATCATGTCATTGACATTGACCTACACAGTACTTAGATCAAGCAATTTGGTAGTTAAATTGACTATAAAACCTTAATCAATATCCATCACAAGCATTTGAAGGACTCAACTAGTTTTAATGCAAATCAAGCTCATCAAGACATATACATGCATGAGAGAAAGCATCGATCTTATCCAATAACATTCATATTATTTTAATAGTATAATTCAATATAAATTAATTTATTTTTCTTAATTTTTCTAATATGAAACTATTTTTCTTTTATTCGGAGTCATTTTTATATATTTCCATTTCCAATTCCAACAAAAATAAAATAATTAAATCGATTTGAAGGACTTCAAATTAATTTTATTAGAAAATTAGGGTTTAAATCACACGAACAGCAATGGAGCCTTCTCTAGCAAAGGAGAAAAAAAAAACTCTCTCCGTGCAATGAATAAAGAGATCCAAAAAAGAAGTTCGGATTAAGCAATTTAGTCACAAGGTGAGTTATTTCATATGAACTAAATTAAGCATTAGGTTTCATTAACTAAATCATTTAACAATAGTAAAAAAAAAAAAAGTTCTTAAGACAGACAATGAGATCTTTTTGTCAGAATTTTAAAAGTGTGGGTCCAAAATGAATACAACCAAAAGATAACTATGAAACTCAAAACATTAGCATTTGGAAAAAGGTGAATTTCAAATTAACCTCATACTTTAACCTTCAACAATGGTAGCCGGCCCTCGGAAAAAAAAATCTTCTTTCACCCTTAGTAATTTGGTAATTTACCTCTCAATCTTGATAAAATTTAGTGACAAATTATGAGCGACGCGCACCCTCACTCTTTACTCTTTGCAATCTCAGCCATTGGCTGCTTCAGGTAGTTATATATTCTTGCTCAGCATAAAGTATGCATATATATTATTCTGCATGACGACAGGTTCAGTTCTGACTCTTGGGAATAGAGAATGCATTGACTAATATAATTAAACCTGGATCCCAAGGTTTGAGATTAAGTGGCGACCCACACTAATCATTAAATATATCCCAATAAATTAATATAATGTAAACTCGATAGCTATATAGCTAGCTCAATTAATACGCCATGGATCATATGTCAAAGATAATTAACCAGAGTAAAGCAACGTGAGGTTTAAGCCAAAACAACAACAACATCATCATCATCATCAACGTCAGTGGAGGAATTTAACCATGCATTGGTGTGGTGGTCGCGAGAAGACTTTTGAAAATTGTTGGGTTTCGTAGAATTGATAGTTGTTGATTATTAAAAAAATGGAAGGCAGCAGCTAGCTAGCGTGTGAGAGTCCTTCTCTCGCTTTAATTTGCCTTCTTCTTGACTCTTGAATACGCTTTGCGCATTGACTCCACCGCCTCGGGAACGTCAAGACACAGAAAAAGTTGGGCATCGATCGACGACAAGGTCATTGTTACCGTGAAGAAGAAGAAGAAGGGGAGGAGGAGAAGTAGTGGAGAATAATGCATATAGATCTGTTAGCTGATTATCGGTCGGGCGAGGATAAAGAGGAGGAGGAGGAGGAGGCGAAGCAGAAGGGGAAGGGACATGCGAATTCAGGAAAGGGATCAGCCGGCGACGACGACCATTCGATCGAGGATGAGGTGAGTTTTGAATGATATATAGAATTAATTAACCACAAAAAATCTGTTTTTTGAAAGCTGTGGATCTTAATTAATCCAGTTGGAGATTCTGCAAGCGGAGATGGAACGCATGAAGGCGGAGAACAAGATACTGAAAGAGGTCATAGAGAGGACCTTCAAAGACTATCAAGAGTTGCAGGGGAAGTTGTCGGGAATCCAACAGCAAAATCATCAACAAGTATTAATTACTACTAATTTCTATCTATCTATCTATCCATCCATCTATCTATCTATCTATCTATCTATCTATCGAGTTTTAATTATTACATATCGAAATATAGCCGAGATGGTAATTATTACTAAATTTAGGAGCAGCAAGTTTGTCTTTCTCTCGGAGGGGATCAGAGCAGCAGCTTCCAGGAGCAGAGGAAGTCGTCGGGCGAGAGCAAAGAAACCAAGCAACTGGACGATGACAAGGAGTTGACTTTATCTTTGAGCTTGCAAACCTATACGAACGATGACGACGACGGCGGTGGCGCTCAACGAGTGAGAGATCAACTAGAGGACGAAGAAGCTGATGCTGCTGATCAGGAGAAAGGGAAAGAGACGTCGACGCCGATGAGCAACTGGCCGCCGCCGCCGCTTGATGGATATGCCAATCCGGAGCCGTCCCAAGTCGCGAGCCAAAGCATCAACCCGGCCACCAGAAAAACTAGAGTTTCCGTTCGAGCAAGGTGCCAAGGACCTACGGTGAGTGAGTTCATGCATGCATATGACTACTGTTTTTCGATCTTTAATTCTTATATATCCGAGTGCATGCTAATTCTCCGGCCAGATGAACGACGGCTGCCAATGGAGGAAATACGGCCAGAAGGTCGCGAAGGGGAATCCGTGCCCCAGGGCTTACTACCGATGCACCGTCGCGCCGGGGTGCCCAGTGAGGAAGCAGGTAATTAATCAGCAATTTATTTCCGTCGATGCTAATTAACGATCAAGTTTTAAGTTCTGTGTGCGTGTCGCATGCAGGTGCAGAGGTGCCTGGAGGACATGTCGATACTGGTGACGACCTACGAAGGGACGCACAACCATCCCTTGCCGGTCGGCGCCACCGCCCTGGCTTCCACCGCCACCTCGGCGGCAGCTAATTTCCTGCTGCCCAACGACGCGAATCCATCTTCCTACTTCAGCCCTTACTTGGGGCACAACCCATCTTTTTCTTCTTCCTCCATGATCAGCAGCTTTCCCGGCATCTTGGCCGGCGCAGCTCCGCCGGGATCATCTGGCCAGCATCAAGCGCTTATTCCTTCATGTGTAAAGTACCCATGGGCCATGCCTTCCCTCTCGAGCAATTACAGCCCTCACTTTGGTGGTGGAAATTCTTGGCTATCGAGTAAGGATCATGAGAGGCCCACGCCGGAAAATGTTGCAGCGGCGGCCGCCGTAATTAGCTCATACATCGACAAGGAGAGCAGTGGAGGGCGCAAGGATGGGGAGAGCAGTGCCTGAGCAAGTAGAAGCTAGATGATAGATCTCAGTAGAGATGTATCAAAGATACACAGGTATATACACATATTAGACTTGATCGATCGATCAGTGCGGAGGATTATTGTTTGCTACATACTTCTTTCATTGATGTTGTTGCTGTTCTTGTTGCATGATGTTCCATAGGATAATGTAGCTAGTGTTCCTTAATTTTACATTTATTCTGAAAACAATTTTGAGCATATATGCCTAGCTACAAGATCATTAATAATTTCTTCGCCAAGAAATTTGGCAATATTGCTCAATGATTGACTTTTTATCTTTACATCAATGAAAAACTTCACATTGATCAACAATTGTAATCATGATTAATCAGACTAGTGATTAAGTTTCTTAAGGTTCCCTTCATCTACATTTACTCCATTTTATTTAAACTTGGAGTTTTTGTTATAAGGCTACAATTAAAATTGACCATGTGTTGGTCAATGGCAAGTGAATTGGCTTATTTAATTGTGTAGTGCATGGGCTCGTGCTAAACGCGACGACCGTGGTACCTTGGTCAACGTAGCTAGCTTGCATGAACACATACCCCAATGTTGCCCAATTTTTGATAGTATATTTTATTAAGTTAAGGATTCAAATGATTTATAATTCATTCGATTAAAAAAAAAATAGATAATAACTATACAAACAAATTAAACAAGAGGTTGATGCATCATATGATTCACGGACGAGTGCCGGAAAAATGAGGTTATTGTCATGGATGCACGTTCTCTCTGCATATAGAATCATGATTTAATAGATTTAGACGTCCAAATAAAGGGTTTAGCTAGCTAGAGGTCTTTTAGCTACATAAAAGATTATATCTTTGAGGGAGCAAATGCATCACCCCACCAATAGCCATTTAGATACTTGTATAGGAGATTCTTAGTTTAGCTCCATGCACACAAGTAGAAAAATTGTGTCTCAGATGATATGGTTGAGATTTGAAGGACACATGCGATCATGGTGTAGCACTAGCTAGCTAGGTTAAGAATTCCCATTAGTCATGATTCTTTATCATCGCCATTTAGATACTTGTATGGGAGATTCTTAGTTATAGCTCCACACGAGTAGAAAAATTGTCTTAGTTGATATGGTTGAGATTTGAAGAACACATGCAATCATGGTGTAGCTAGCTATAAGTCTTTTAGCCACAATGATTGTGGATAAAAGATTATATCTTTGAATGAGCAAATGCATAACTCCACCAATCATCATTTATAGGAGATTAATTCTTAGTTTAATTAGCCCCACACAAGTGTCTTAGATATGAAGAACACATGCAATCATGGTGTGTAGCACTAGTAGGTTAAGAATTCCCATTAGTCATGATTCTTTATCATCTCATATTATTGGCAATATATATCTAACTTAGCTCTTGATAATAGCAAATTATATATTACAGTCATCTAATTTGGTGATATTTGGTGATATAAGATGATTGAATAATACAAAAATTACTCATGTGAAAGTTTTTGTAACATTGATAGGGCATTTTAAGATATTGGATAGTCATGATGCACACTTTGATTAAGACTAATCTTAACCTGTATATCTAAATTGATCAAAAGGTCTCTACATATGATATTAAAGAAGAGTTTAATTGATTAAGTACATTACTAATATTTATTACCAATATATATTTCTATAGGAGTCAAATAAACTACATATATGATGGCCGGTAGGAAACTTCTAGGTCAGCTCAGGATTAGTCGATTCGAATAGTTGGATACCCGGTGCCAGTTAAAAAATAATAAATAATTACAAATAAAATAAAATAAAATAAGCCACATGTACAAAATTTATATCTTAATTTGGTCTTTTAATGCGTATAACAATTGACAATAAAAATTACTAAAACTAATTAAATCTTAATTCATTTCAATTGAAATAGTAGAAATTACTTTAATTTTAAAAAGATGGTTAATTAAAATTTAATGAACAGTAAATTAAACACATGAACTTTAAATGTCTCTTTAATTCTCACTGTTATATATGTGTGTATTATTATTAAATTTTTACTTCCTTTAGTCTAAATATTATACCCTAATCTTAAACCTTAAAAAATATTAAAAATAATAATACTAGGTGCTTATGGGCGTGCACGCGCACCCACAAATAGAGATAGAGAAGTTACA